>JAEMWC010000519.1:122500-175000 GCA_016490735.1 Pachyseris speciosa
TCCTAATTCCTGTTAAATTTTGAACTGTACCAAAAAACAAGCTCGCTGAGACACCCTCATCGATAATCTGTCTATCGTCGCATCGTAAACCTGCATTATCATTTCTTAATTCGTCCTAGACAAACCTGAAGGTACAACTATCACTTTAAGTAAATATACCGCTGTAGAAGGAGAAACTGTGATTTTAACTTGCCTTGTGCAAGCTGCCGAACCATCTGTGTCAGAATACAGATTCTTCTTCAATGGCAGTAACACAGCTGTTTATACTCGGCAAATCACCAATAATGTTACCATCAATGGCGTTCAACGATCACAGCATTATGGAACCTACAGGTGTGAGGCACACAACGATGTGGGAGATGGACAGAGTGATGGAGTTGTACTCAGTATAAATGGTGAGTTACTGATAAACACAACCCAGTAGATATTTGATGATGATGATGATGACGATGATGATGACGATGATGATGATGATGAATGCTCATGAAGAATACTACTAATAAAAGATGACACCTGTTCATTTCTTTAATAGTTCGTCCTTGCCTCAGAAAACATAATATTGGTGACCAATTGGAGCAAAGAGAAATCTTTCCCCTCACCTTTGTTTAATAATACGTTGGTAAGATTTGTTGGTTGTGATAGTAAGTTATATATACAAGAACTGTTTACCCTGTCATTTTTCAGTTCCTGTTACGATCAAGCCATTAACGAGGAACGCAACTGTTAACGAAACAGACCCGATACATTTGCTATGTGATGGATCTGGTCACCCAGCCCCGACTTTCAAATGGAAAAAAGATGACCGGCTAATACACTCAGGGAGGGTACTCCACATTACCAAGAGCAGCAGAAGGGACAGTGGAAGATATGTCTGTGAAGCAAGTAACATTGTGGGAAGCAAAGAAATGGAAACATTTGTGACTGTGTATTGTAAGTATAAGAAAACACAGACTATACATTCGTTTAGAGCTGTTGCACAGACACTTGAGTAGCTCAAAAACACAAAACTATGTATGAGCAGGCGGAGATTGTACCAATGAGCATCAACTTTTGCAAACAGACAAAAGTTCTTTTGGTAACTTGTCTGTTACACGAGGAACCCTTCACATAACAGTTATTAGTATATACTAAAACAGTGGATAGCGTTGAAGGCGCGCTCTGATTGGCTAGTCAAACTCCGAATATCCTTTGCTATTTACCTCCGAGCAACTCGCGAGTTTCGTGGTCCCTCGTGTGGATTTCGAAAAAAAATGGCGTCCCGGTTTGCATCCGTGACAAGCGAAGAAGCGAATGTTTTTAACCCGGAGTTTATCAATAAAAACCAATAAGAGAGGTTTTGTTTACAAATGCAAATTAATCTTCCATAACCTTACTTGTTCACTTGAAAACCAAAGTTGAATGATATTATTTACAGAATGGTTTCAAATACAGAAAGTTTGCAACTCCATTTGAAGAAATGTTGCCACCAGAACTAAACAAATGTCTTCAGAAGTTTTATCTGCGTCAGCGAGAAAACGGGCGGCTTGTTGTTTCAGTCCTTTGCGCGCGGGAAAATGTTGCAATGCAGTGTTGCTGATCTAAGCTTACTCACTTGTTTATTAGTATTGTTTATTTGTTTGTATTGTTTATTTTTTATTGTGTATTGTATAGTATTGTTTATTAGTATTAGTATTGTTGTAGTATTGTTGTTTTTCACTGTTACAATTATATTGCCAATAATTTAATTGATTAATCAATTAATTAATTTTGATAATTTTATCAAAATCAAAAATGAATGTCAAAATCAAAATTTATCGTTAATTGTTACCCACCTCGAATAGCTATGCTAACTGTGGGTAACAAATATTGTATAGTTGTTGCTTTCCAGAGCTTATAACAACAATTCTGCATTAATGATATGGAATAATAAACAGGGAAGCAATCGATGCTGGAATATACGAATTAAAATCAATTTTTTGTGGTGTATATTATCTCACTGTTTTAGTATATACGCCGCTTCGCGGCTTGGTAAATATCCACCACTAGCCACCTTCACTTTGGTGAATAGTTGTTTATTATGTTTCTAGTTTTAAATAGGATTTTGTTTACTTTTGTCTTTCATTGATCATATATCTACGTCTCCTTTTTACTGCCGGCGTATGTTCTATGCTTCAGTCATGGCTAAAGTCGAATTAGTTTTGGTCATGAGTATAGTGTATCTTTATGTTACATTTAAAGGTTCATATGTTTTTTTTTTCCATTTATTATCGAACCTGTACTCATTAACAGCTTGCTTTTGTCGAGTTACATTGTACGTTATTCCTGCGAACACTTGTTTACTGTGTGTTGTTAAGGTGATAGAGGTATACTCATCTAGTAGTTACAAACTAATGTTTGTGTGTAAAAAAAATTTAATAAATTTTGATCAAAATTGTTTGCGTGAAATTAATTCTGTTGTGAAACATAAAGTAAAACTTTTTAAAACTAACGACGACCTTAGTAGTAGTAGTAGTAGTAGTAGTAGTAGTAGTAGTAGTAGTAGTAGTAGTAATGACTTTATTTCACGAGGGTAGCACATGACAGTATGAACAACTGATAACCCAGTGGCCCTCAAAACATTAACATATAGATCTTACTACCATTCATGATCTTACTATCATTCATATACGTTCCTATGTAAATAATACATAACAAGGATGCTTTTTAAACGTCTTTTCGTAGCATCAATTTTCAATCTGCGCTTGATTTAAAAAGCAGATTTTTCATAACATAACTGTTAAGGGTATAAGCCTGGTTATTTTCACAAAAGTGTCGAAAAAGTAGATGCTAGCAGGGAGCCTTGAGGAGGGTGAATTGGTTTTTCAGTAAGTACATCTTGCTCATGCTATTTTTTATTCGTTAACTAGTTGTATCCTTACTTAGGTATCATATCAACAATTGCTTCAATCAACAGATCCAGCTACCATAATACGTATTTCGCCCCGAACACCCCACGAGTCTTGGATTTCACAGACGGTCACATTTAATTGTGAGGCAGAAGGTGTCCCACTTCCAACAATCACCTGGAAAAAACCGGATGGAAGTGAAATAAAGAAAGTTACAGCCACTCAGAACACAGAAAATGTACAGATGAACAGGGATTCTGCTTTTGGAACACATACATGTGAAGCTGGGAATGGCATAGGTGCTGCAGATACAGGCACCGTGGAAGTGAAGCAAATAAGTGAGTTGGTCTCCCACTATCTATATGTTGCAAGACAAGAACATGCTACCACAGGATTTTGCCAAACGTTTAGACCCGATAAAAGTTTGTTTATCAATTACTTTTTTTTCTTTCCTTTGCAGAGTTAAATGTTATCTGTATGAGCGGAAGGCAGGATGGCCTAGTGGTTTGGGGCGCTGGATTTCAATGCCGTCACCCCGGGTACAAATCCCGCTGCAGCCGCTAGCTGGTGTTGTTCTGGGTAGTCCCTGGTTCAACCCCTCTGTCATCCTTGTAATTAGCCAACTGGTTTGTCTCCGGCCAGTTGGGATTCTTATCATGTTATGTTTATTTCACTTTATTTGTTTCTGTATTTGCTCTGCCCCACTAGCCTTTGTGCTATAAATACTATCGAGGATAAAGAAAGGTTATTAAGATTATTATTATTATTATTATTATTATTTTTGGTAGCATTCATTTGCAAATAGCATAAAACAGACAACAAAATCAAAAATATGCTTTATGAGCAAGTAACGGGGTGGTTAATCATATTCATCAGTAATGTAGTCAAAAGAGAGGGCTTGAGGGCTATATTAATATGATGATGGCTGTTTTGTTTTCGCTTAGAGGCACCAGGATTGCCGATCATCTCGTTAGCAGATGCAGATATTCAAGCCATTTCACTGACAGTAAGATGGTCTGCACCAGCTGATGGAGGGAGTCTAATCACAGGATACAGAGTGGTATTACTACAAGATGGAAAGACGATAAGGAATGGGAACACTGATGGTGCTGCTACAAGTTTTGCCTTTGACCTTTTGGACAAAAGCACTAACTATACTGTGAAAGTCTTTGCAAGGAATAAAGTGTTTGAAGGAAATGCCAGTGAAAAGACCATCCAGACAAAGTATGAAGGTGGGAATTCCTCGAGAGTTGAGTGTCAGATAGTGCTCTCTAGAGTTGTTTGTTTATTTAGAAATCTGGGCGTCCTATTTTTGTATAGTACAACCACAGTAAACTTCTAACATGTACTCCGTTCTGTAATAAGATTTTACTGCTAGAGCGCTTTTCAATTGAGTGTCATAAAACCAAAACCAAAGCAATAACTCCAGCCAATTACAACAGATGCAAACAGCGCAATGAGCCAATCAGAATTCGGAACAATTACACGTAGCCGGCGTAAAGCGCGGGGAAATGCGCGTGCACTTTGCAATTGGTTTTGGTTGTGCTTCTCATTGTTTGAGAAAGTGGCGCGAGTTTTGCTGGCCAATCACAGAGCGCAGCAATGAAAACCAAAGTAAACGCAATTTACTTTCAACACTCGATTGTAAACCGCTCTATATCGTGTGTTAACACACTCTTCAAAACCTCGTTAATGGCCCATGAGTATCGGAACCCATTACGCAGGAAATTCAGTCACATAGATTACCGTCTAAAAGCTGTCAAACTCTAAGCCAATTGAAATAGTGAAAGGTAGGTGGAGGAGAGGAGGTAAGAATATCGTCAGCAGCACGGAATTCACCATGGCAACCGAGCCACAGCCGAACTCCAGGCACCTGTCAACACAGCACTGAAACACATTGTGTGAAACATATACTTACCCGAGAATGAACATGTGAAAATCATATGTTTGAACTGCAGATTAAGGAATGAATATGTGAATGAACATAGCAGTTGTGAAAACTACTTAAGCAGTAGTGAAAATAAAGCCTAAAAAAACCAGGCTTGAACGGGAATCAAACCCACGACCTCTGCGATACTGGTGCAGTGCTCTACCAACTGAGCTAACGTAGTATCTTACGAACCAACAAAATGACCAGCTCCCAGCTGGCTTGTTAGCTCAGTTGGTAGAGTGCTGCACTGGTATAACAGAGGTCGTAGGTTCTTTTCATTTTATTCATTCGCTATTAAAGTCTTGTTTATTTTATTTTATTTTTTTTGATAGGAGCTCCATCTATTGCTGAAATTATAGACTTACCCACTGAAACAAAGGAAGTTGAAGTAACAATAAAGTGGAATCAACCACAAAACAATGGAGCACCGATCATACAGTACAGTGTATATCAAAGAACTGTGGTCGATTATGGTACCCCGCCACGGAAGTGGAACCTAATAAGCGAAATTACGAACCTCTCACAGCGAAGCGTGGTTGTTCAATTGGAAAAAGGGAAAGGATATGAATTTGTAGTGACTGCCCAGAACAAGTTTGGAGAAAGTTTGCGAGTGGAGAAGAACACTAAGAAAATTTTGGTGTTGGGAGGTAGGTGCATTCAATACTCTTATCTGTCTCTTTAAGTGTACTAAGGGAAGAGTTTTCTTAATTTAAGTCGTTGCGGTGCAAGGCCTCACTAAATGGGATACACGTGCATTGGGATGTAGTCAGTAGTTTCAGTCATAGAAGTGGCTTTTGCTTGTTAATGTTACGTTATTAATGTCTAGATCCCGTATAGCGTAGGATAAGAGGGCATAAGAGGGTAAACAGAACGGTCCAGGAACGGTACGGTTCTGTTTTATTTAATACTTCATTTTAACAAACTATAAGTAAGGTTTGTTGCCTGCTGTTGGTAAGTTAACAATGGATCGCAACTTAAAGAAAAATCGGACCAACGTTTTCATGTACCTTTGTTGTGTTGCGACAAAATAGACAAAATTAATAAAGATGGCCTACCTTTCTGTTGCTCTGATAGCAAATTAGTAAAGAGGAAAGATACTTTAGGGTATTTGGGTTTAATTGGACAGCCAAACGATAAAAAAGCACTGTTTCGTAGCCCCTGTAACTGACAGACAACCAATCAGATTAATAGCCAGAGATAAACCATCTACTGACATTACAAAAAACAATTGAATCTGATGATGACTTCAGCTCAAGTTGTCGAAACGTCGGTCAGAGTCACCGAAAAAATTCCTTTTCAGGACTACACTTACCCGCACGTCCGTTCTTTACCAAGTTGTGATCAGTATTCCTTCTTTTTGTAATTTTATTTCAGACTGTAAGTTTGTAAATGCAGCTGTTTGAAGTGTGTATATGTTTTGATTATTTGTTCAGTGTGCTTCCTTATCACATGTTTATAAAAACCGAGCCAACGTTTTCATGTCCTTCTGTTGTGTTGCGGCAAAATAGGCAACATTAATATTGCTCTGGGACCGTTTTAGTTATGAGGAAAGGAATCACTTTCCTTGTGTTGGATATTTGGAGAAAATTGGAGCAATAATGAAATAATAGCAAAGAACGCCCGGCTTGAGGCAGCCTGTCCAACGCTCTCTACGGCTAAGTATGGGGTAGGTTTCGCTTGATCTTGCAGGGTAATTTTAAACTGAATGTGGGCAAAATATGGGAAATCTCATGTCATTTCAAACGAAGATCATTACTATTCGAGTATATGATCCAGCAATTTCTAATTCCAAGAGTTTCTCCTAATAGCTAAAATGATACTAATAATAAACTGTTCTCGATGACAAAGTGGCTAAGTTCTTCATGACGGTGAAGGCGATATTTCTAAATCCTTCGCTTTCAAATTTGCGACGGCCGGATTTCTCGTGCGATCACCGTAACAACGGAATATGTGCAGAATTGGACAAATTTAGTTTTTAGAATATTTGTTTAACTAGTCCCTCTTCTTCTGTCCTATCAACAATGAGCGAATTACCAAACTAGAGTTTTGGCGTTGTGACATTATTCATTATTCATTATAAATGAAGCACCTCTTCCCGATATTATCGAATTAGTATGATCAGTAGTCTGACGTCGCTTCATAGAATTTCAGAGATATGAGACTGAAACCTTCATTCATTAGAATATAAAAGGTTTCTACACTTTTCATACCGGTGGAGGATATACGGTCTATAAGCCATGTGTATTTCTTGGCATTCTTTGAGCTTCTTTTTTCATCCTGGAAACATGATGGGTCGGTTATTAAAACGTAGTTTAGAGGATGTTTAACAAAACCGCGTTCACAGCCATTTTCAATTTTGCCAACAGCCATATCTAAACATTGTCTGCCGCTGACAGAAACAGGAGGACTTGAACCCAAACTAGAAAAGTATTTATCAACTTAGAATTAACCATTTATAAACAGATTTGGAGGCCCACTGATTGTCTTAAGCCGCGGCCTAATTTAGACTTTGTTTAAATTACCGGCCCAATTAATTTTGACTAGTTTTTAAGATGTATTGTTTACATTTGGTGATGACAAAACAAATGACTACACTAGGACAACACTAAGCTACACCACACACACACACACACACACACACACACACACACACACACACACACACACACACACACACACACACACACACACACACACACACACACACACACACACACGCACACACAAACTACATTAGAGCTACATAAGCCGATAACAACAAACTGAGAATATCAAGTTAACACGTTTTGACGAGGACGCGAGGGTTATGAACACTTCTGTAATACGTTATTACCCTTGTCTACAATACCTGTCCCATGATTGGCCAAACTATTTCCAGTTGTTGAAATGGCAGTCTCCAACTTATAAATAGCTTTAATTCTAGCGGTACATGCTCGGAGAGATGGTACGAGAGCGTTGTTTCTACAAAAAAAATATACGTACTGCTTAGCAATAAGCAGGACGTGATTAAAAAATTAGAAATCATCCTTGGGATCCCAGCTACCGAAAATTATATCCGCCATAGTAAGTAAATCTACTTTAACATCAAGATCGTTAAGCCAGTCCGAGGGATCCTTCCAGAACAAGAGAACATATGCATACTGGCAGGAAGTAAACAAGTGCTCTAGAGATTCGTCCGCATCTCCACAAAAAGAGCATTCAAGATGTAAGATGTAAGGTTGTCAATAGTCGCGTTTAAAAATTTGTTTCATGATTAGTACTTGACGATGAATGACGTTTTACTCGAAACATGTTCGGCCAACTCAAAAGTGTCGTTTGGTTTCTCAAAATCTTATCTTGCCCACTACTGCAATGCATGCAGCTTTAGTAACGTTCATGTTTTTGTATAATCCTAATTCTTGGTTGTGATTAAGTTCTCTTTTTTAACTGTAGGTTATGTTCCAGCAGCAGTTTTTGATTTCACTACCCCTTTGCATATTAAGTGGTCATATGATTTCAAAAATACAGAATGTTTGCTTTGATTTCCTTTTCATGATAAAAAGTGGATTGCACCAAAGATGTGTCCTCTCATTACCACAGCTGAGAGATTCACTAAAACTCCTGATCTCTACTATATATCACTGTTCGTTTTGGAAACAAAGCCCAGAATGCTAGTTTTTTTGGCAGAAGAATGACATCAAAATTTGCACTTATTTGACGTGAAGTTTTTAATAAAAAATACTTTGTTCAAAAACCAAAATTCTGCGGCGCTTACAGCAAACATCAAGTTCTCTCCTTGGTATCTGCTATGAAAGTTTTCTCTCACATTTTCTGCCAGCCAGGCTTCAGCCCGTTTCTGAGAGCCAATTTTGTGAGTGCCAACACGTCTCGTTCACGCCCGAAAAGAATTCTGGGTAATTCAACCACGCCACAAGCAAACTACGGTTCATTTCATATTTTCTATAATAACTGTGGAGCCACCCAGTGCTACCGGAAAAATGTTGCATCGATGAGATTTTTGGCCAGTCAAAACTAGCCCAAATTGCCTCGTTGGATCCCGGAATCCATCTGAAGAACGGCCAGGGAGACAGGTTCACTTTTGAGTCACCATGTTTACAGCAAAACGAGTTGGGCATCTCCTTCAACATGAAACCGCCTCTCACCACTGGTTTCTTTCAAAGGCTCGCCTTTACCCACATTCTAGTCTAATGATGCCACCTGAAGGCTTCTTCAGAGGAAGATCTCCCTCAAAAGCACTCTGTAACTGAGACAATTACCACAAACAACAGCCACTCGTGTGCTTCACGTGACACTGAAGCCTGAGTCCCCAGTATTACAAGACAGCAGATATTTTGATAGTAACTCCATGCATGGAGAAGTTAAGAGTCCCAGACTATTTGTTGCCTACAATGTGTTGAAATAAATAGCTCTTACTTGGTATGCAAAGGACCACTATTCACTTAATTGGGTACTTTTTCGCTACTTTCTGAAGGGTATTTAGTTTTAACTCTTTAAAAATCAAGGAGTCCGTAATTTTCATTTAACTTTCTTGATAGGTGCTCCATCAGCGGTAATACTTACATTCAAGGAAAATAAGAATCAGATAATTCTGACATGGAAAGAGCCGGATAATAATGGAGCAGCCATCGCGAAGTATTCAGTTTACCAACGATTCGCAGTCCATAAACAATGGGAAAATCTTGAAGAGTTAACAGATGTCTCCAAACGTCAATTTGTTGTTCAATTAGACGAAGGCAAGGAGTATGAATTTGTGGTGACTGCTTCAAACAAATACGGTGAAAGCCCTAAAGTCAACATTAGGCGCATAAAAATGGAGAAAGGTATACGTGTTTAAATTTTCATTTTGCTTGGCTTGAAAAATAACCATGATATGAGAGGTACACATTTTGTGGCGATTTGTACTACTCAAGGACTGAGTATCAAAATGATCTCGTCAACCATTCATGTGAGCAAAACTTCCAAACTGTAGTGCTGATTAAGTACTACACTACTACTAAAGTACTGATTTTCATGAACTCATCCCTCTCGTCCACCCGTCTTCCTTATTTCGGAAGACCATTTCTCTCTCACTTGGTTGGATTTTAGTTCTACTTCCAAGAAAACCTGCCGCAAAAGCCTGTTTTCCGTGCTGAATATATTGCATCAAGACAAATAGAAGACGCCGACCTTAAAGAAATATAATGCGCATATTGATTGCTTGCAGTGATAAATGAAGGGTTAGTTGTTAGTACTGATGAATACATACAGACATACGTAAACCTTTTTGGATTAACTCCTCTTTATGCTTTCTTAGTGAGCACAATGCCACCGGGAAATCAAACAGGTGAGAAGGTCAGCTTTCTTTGTAACCATGTAACGGTAATGCCGTTTTCTGTGCACCCGTTACAAGACGGTTAGCTCAGTTGGTAGAGCACCGACTACCGTATGGGAGGTCGCGGGTTCAAACCCCGGCCGGACCAAAACTCAGTGTCTTGAGGAGAAAATGTCGCCTTTGTAATAATAATAATAATAATAATAATAATAATAATAATAATAATAATAAACGATTTATTAGTAGTACTTCCACAAGGTGGCTCTTCGCCTACTAATTACAAATCTCAAATCAAATCAAAAAAACCAAATGTTGGTTTTTGAGGAGAGGGGAAAACCGGAGTACCCGGAGAAAAACCTCTCGGAGCAGAGTAGAGAACCAACAAACTCAGCCCACATATGACACCGAGTCCGGGAATCGAACCCGGGACACATTGGTGGAAGGCGAGTGCTCTCACCACTGCGCCAACACCTACAAACGTTTAGACGTTCTAGTCTTCGGGGATAAGGACGAGAAACCGTAGGCCCCGTCTCACAATACTTGTTCTTAATCTGTGGGGAATTAAAGAACCCACGCACTGTTCGGAAAGAGTAGGGGACGTAGTTCCTGGTGTGGTGGTCTATCTAGAATGTGGTTATGCGGGAGGGATTTGCAGTTATGGGCCTACAGTAATTGGCGCAAGGTCTCTGGCGAAGCTAGTAAAACATAATACAAGTAATGTTTAGTTTCAAGTCATCAAATGTCACATTCGATTATCAACCTGGTCTGATTTATCGCGTACAGATTTTAGTCCCGCTTATTCTTATATCGCACCATGCTGGTACTAGATGGAAAGAGGCAAGCGCTTTCATTTTTGTCGCTCCACTAATCCTCTTCCCTCGTGGATTGTTTCTACGCTTTTCTCAAACGATAACAAGAGAAACGACGAGGGATGACTCAGCATCTTGAATGTACCAACACATTAACATCAAGGTATGGTTTAAAATATATTTTTGTGTCTATCAGGTTCTTCTTGTGGTATTCTTCATGCTGCTTACATCGCTGTTATCGTTGCCTTAGTAATAATTATTGTTCTTCTAAGTGTCATGCTGTGGCGATTGCGCCGTCGCCTCAATGATAAATGTCCAAGATGCGGGAATCTTATAGCTATGGTAAGTAATTTCGCATTTGCAGAATAAATGCATCAGTTGAAACCTCGTTAACAAAGTACCACGGTAATATACGATATATTAATAGCTTTCTAATTACTAACGAGCAGCCGAGCGAAGACGCGAGGCTGTGAGGCAGCAGCATAATAGAGCGGTGCGCGAAATCTCCAAGGCAGAATGAATCTCGAAGCGAATTTAACATAAGGTAATGTAAGGCAACTTTTATGACGTAATGCAGAACAGAGAATGCATTGTTTTCCAGCAAACACGTAATAGAAAACAGAAAATGCACGAGACCTGTGAGTGTGTGTGAGTCCTGTGCTCATGCCGTCTTCAACCAATCCAACACAACCGAAGCCTTCCCTCTTCTCGTGGAATTTTATAGCTGTCAGTTCTTGTGCTGCTTTTAAGCCGTTCGCCCTCGTGGTGATTTAAAGCCGTCAATGACTAACACTTGACTAAGGTACAAGCTGCATTCTGGTAAATTAGGGTCATTCATAGAAATTTCTAAACAAATTTAAGAGCGCGCGGTTATACCTAAAATCTTTGCTCGTTAGCACTTAGCGATAACTATAACTAGTCCCTAGAAGTCTAGAAGTCTTACTTGAGAATAGAAAACAAAATTGAACAAGAACGGCTGACAAAAAGACGCTTGATTGTTTCTTGCCCATCACGCCCAACTTATTTGGGTTAATGGTTGATTGGAAACTGAAGGAGGGAATGGCCAGGCCAGGATCGTTTTCAGTATTTCATCTTCTTTAGGTACACCTACTCAACAAACACGAGTCATACTTGACCTCAAAGCCAAGTACCGTAATTTCTGGATATCCAGTCCATGTACCTGTGTAGCTTCATCCTAATTTATTTGCCTTTTTTCCTAATACATTAACAATTTATAAGAAGTACAATCTGTGGCAAGGTGACCTCTAGAAACCACTAGGCTTTTAGTTGAGGCCACCTTGCGCATACTGACAATGTCAAAATAGATAGTGCTCAAGTGTGCGGGCTAGCCAATTCAGCAAGAACAAGAACAATACAACTTGGTGAACATTTATTTTCGTAGTTTACCAAGCCTGAAGTATGTGTTTTAAAGGTAAAATAGTTAAAGTTTTCAGCTATTTTAACACCACTTATTTCTTTGTTTGTTTGTTTTTGCTTACAACTTGTTGCTCAGAATCCATTACTTAACCAAACGAAAGACAACACCAACCCCTCAAGCGTGTTGCAGGAGAATGATGCACAGACTTACGCAACACCGATAGATGGAGACTACATGTCACTTCACCCGTCGACACGAAGTTGGGAACTCAAGCGGGAACAAATCGATATAATAAAAGTCATCGGTAAAGGAGCCTTTTCTCAAGTTGCCCAAGCAACGGTGAAGAACGCACGTGGTTATCAGGAGTATATCACAGTGGCGGTCAAAATGCTAAAAGGTGTGAGCAGTTCTCTTGATCTCTAATATGCACTTTTCTGGCTGTTACATGCATAACGTTGAGATAGTTTCCCGTTTCATTTAATGAAACGCTTAGTAGAGCTGGGAAGGGGTGGAAGGTTGAAGGGTGGCTTATGTGCGGGAACTCACGGTACTAGTTAGATTTATTGGAAGTAATTGGAGCTAATTTGCGTCAGTTCGTTAATAATGTTTTTTTTTCCTCTGGTCGACTTGAGGTTTGAGGTTTCAAAACCTCACTTGTTTGATAGTCTCCTTCAGAGCCGTTATTTGGGTCGTCACGCAACGCTCCTCCCCACTAACGGCTGCTCACTGGAGCTTTGCATTGCTTTCCCTTCAACTTGCCAATAAGGAGCAAGCTTCCATTTCCTTGAAACCTGGTCCTAGTCCTCCCCTTGTTGTGTTTTTGGCGGCAAATATAAAGAGAAATATGATTGGCGCAGCTGCCAAGAATTACTTGCATTTTATTGGTTCTCGGTAACAGCGGGAAAGGAATGCAGAGCTCAAGTGAGCTGTGAAGAGTGAAGTGAAGAGGAGCGTTACGTGACAACCCTAATAACGGCATCGAGGGAGACTACTTGTTTGACTGCCTCGAAGTTTTCCCTCGCCATATTTGCTAGCGAAATCTTCCATACAATATTCACAAACGCGACTGATTTCGCTCTCGTTCTGCTACAAAATTTTGTCGCCGTTTTGTTTCAACGTTTATTGTGTGATATTCAATAAATGAACAGAAGTGTTTTATCCATTTTAAAACACGAGGCCGCAGTAGTGTTGGCAGGTTCGATACATACCTTTTAAAATCGTGTTCACATCGAAACATCAAGTCTGAACTTTGACATGCCATAGAAAATTGTCGCTGGGTAAATTACACAACAGCGGGAAAGGAATGCAGAGCTCAAGTGAGCAGCCGTTAGTGAAGAGGAGCGTTACGTGACAACCCTAATATCGGCATCGAAGGATACTACTTGTTTGACTGCCTCGAAGTTTGAAGTCTGAACTTTGACATGCCATAGAAAATTGTCGCTGGGTAAATTACATATCTTCGCCTTCCTAAGCTAGAAAAATTTCTCAAACACTTGATGATTACTGCATTGCCCCTACCACCCCTAGCCTGGGGAGGATTAAAACAGCAATTAAAGCACAATAGCGTTATTTCTTTGTAGCAAATTCCCCAGCTTCGGACAGAAAGGACCTGTTGTCAGAACTTGAGTTAATGAAGAAATTAAAACCTCATCCTCACATGATCAAGCTGATAGGATGTGTCACTAAGAGTGGTAATAACGTTTGTTCTTCAATAATTTAATTAAAAGTTAAATTGATTCTACGTTCAACAGTGCATAAATATAGGAACCGAGAACCCGAGAGCTTGAAATTAACTTTTGGACTGTTCCAAGAGGAAGTTAAAAGAGCAATAGAAATGCAAATCTTCAGAAAGTACTCTATTCTCTCAAAATGTGTTATTGTTCTTTGAAAGGCACACATTTGAACTACCGACTACATGATTTTACCGGTGTTGTCTGGCATGCTCATGTTTCCAGATGTTTAAAGAGTGTCAGTAGTATCCGAAGGTTACCATTTCCTCTCTTACGTACGCCCAAGCTACATTACACTTGGTCGTCTTTTATTGGTTGAGCGTGCATCTTGTTTTCTCTAGATCCCCTGTTGGTCCTCATTGAGTATGTTCCTTTTGGTGACCTGCTGGGATACTTGAGGAAGAGCCGAGGATTGAATGACACGTATTACAAAGACCCGGATGTAAAACCGCAGACCAGTCTGACCGCCGAACAGCTCATGAGGTTTGCATGGCAGGTTGCTGATGGAATGTGCTATTTGTCGTCGAGAAAGGTTTGCTTAAAATAATCTATGAATTTTTTCCTACCCTTCCTTTTTAGATGAATAGTAATAATGATTAAAAAAAAACCGTTTTAATGGGTATTATACCTATATACAGTAATAATGGCTTTCGCTCTTAAAAGCTTAGAACCTATCTGAAGAAAGCAAACGTGTACATGTACTGAAATCATATTGCATCTAATTTGGAAGAAAAGCTCAATTCGTTTGAACTAAAATCATCGGGTCTTTCGTAGATTATACACCGTGATTTGGCGGCGAGAAACGTTCTTGTTGGCGAAGGAGAGAAGTGTAAGGTGACAGATTTTGGGATGGCGGGGAATGTGCAACAAGACGACATTTACACCAGAAAAAGTCGGGTGAGTGTCAAAAATAGAGGACATAAAATGGAATTAATTGCTGTGAATCGATGTAAAACCTATATTCGGGCTCTCACTCAATGGTGCATTCTTCTTCTGGTTAGTCATGGTCGGCTATCGTCGGCTATAAGTCCCTCCTTTAATCCAGATTACTTTTCTTTCTCTTAACGTATGACTCGGCACGGTACGAATTTCGTTTCACAGTAATTCAAAATGGGAGATTTAGTTCACAGCCATACCTGCGTTAAGAGAAGCCGATCGAGTCAAAAGAAAGATGGAGATGAGAGTTTGTTTTTGAAAAGTTTAGTGTTTATGATGATCTTACGTAATGTGTACTTGTTCAAGGGCCGCCTGCTTGGCAAGTGGACTGCTTATGAGGCTTTGCTGTACGGAACATATACGACCCAGAGTGACGTGTAAGTTCTTTCATCCGAAAATAGACAATATAGGTATGGAAAGATAGTATCAGCTTCCCGTCTCGACCCGAACATGAATGTTGCTATGCGGCGTAACTGTAGTTTAACAGAGTAAAGTTACAATCAAACGACCTTTGCTTTTGTGTTGTTTATATTCCCAGTTGTGCAGATTTAGTTCATATTCATACTTGCGTTAAGAAAAGCCGATTGAGTCAAAAGAAAGTTGGAGATGAGCGTTTGTTTCAAAAATGTTTTTCTGTAGTGTTTATGTTGATCTTACGAAATGTGTACTCGTTCAAGGGCCGCCTGCCAGTCAAGTGGACTGCACAGTAATTTTTAAAGAGTTATTTTAACTCCAAAAGTGGAGTTAAAATTTTAGGTTAAATATAACCCCTTTTTGGGGGTTATTTTAACTCCTTTTTTTAACTCCTTTTTAAGGGTTATAATGACTCCAGTGTGGGAGTCACTTTAACTCTGCAAAAGGAGTTATTTAAACTCCATAAGGGAGTTACTGTAACTCCAAATGTGGAGTTAAAATGTTAGGTTAAATATAACTCCTTTTTGGGGTCATTTTAACTCCCATTTTTAACTCCAATTTTGGAGTTGTATTAGCTCCAACAAGGGAGTCATTTTAACTCTGCCCCATAAAAGAGTAGAGTTATTTCAACTCCATAATCAGGGTTATAGTCACTCCGGCATTAGAGGTAAAGTAACTCCAGCACAGTCACCCTATGTAGTTTTAAGATAAAAACAACAGATCACACAAATTGACTGTAACATGTTTAATTCAATCAGATTTCATTTTCTTATCTGAACACCAGTTTCTTACATACTTTGTATTATCATTGACATTTGAAATGTAAATTTCTAATATGATTATATTGATAAATAAAGAATGTGCAAGTATGCATGATTAAAACATTTAAACATGACAATCTTTCCAGGTATGAAAGTCAAATTTGAAGAACATTTGAATTTAAACGACTATACAACAAAATTCAATCTGTTTGTTTGAACACAACTCTATCTTTTCTTTAAAAAATATAACTGGCTTATAATTTAATTTTCATAAGGTTCTATCAGGAACAAGATACACATGGTATGTGTACATTAAAAACATTTTAAACTTTGTTTTTGGCTTAAGCCTTAACAGGACACTATCACATAAGCACATTTGCCAGTTACTCAAATTTAAACTTGAAAAATTCAGTTTGATGTGCCAAATTTAAAATGGCATGGACAAGTTGGCAATGGTTATAGTAAAAAGTTCAGAAACTCTGGGCAAACATGAATATTTGATTCCTTTAAAAGAGAGGAAAAAAGAATTGTCAAATGTTTTGAAGTCAACTCATGACAGTGGCCCCTTAAAGAAACATTGAAATTATGAGAGGGCAGAGGTGAACTTGTTCACGCCACTCTCTTTGTTGCTTCTTGGCGTCTGTCTTCACAAAATAGAAATACATTGCCACACTCGGTGGGTATACATTTAAATATTTAACAAGCCGCATGAAACCCCACTACAATGCCATGTTGCTTGTCCCCAGAGAAATCCCTTCAACGTCCGTCCAATGCAATACACAGCAGGGCCCACTTGTTCAAAGCATGATTAAGCTATGTAATCACGGGTTGGAGCAAACTTTGAGTACAGTCTACGTTGTAAATACTGGTAATGTTCAACAAAAACATTTAAAAAAGACTTTCATCCTTAAGTTTTGATTGGAATTTAACTTTACTTTAAGTGTACAATTTGACTTACAAAACTTTCTCAACGAGTGAGATTAAGACTTCAGTTAACTCTTAATCCTGGGTTAGCGTTAATCGTCTTTCGAACAACCGGGGCCAGGTCCTTAAGTCACCAATGCCTATAATCCTTGGAGAGCTTTGGTGTTCCTTGTTTCCACATCAATGGACTCTACATACATCCTACAAAAAGAATGTATTCAGTACTTGAGTATCTAGACATCAGTTTCAGCATGATTATCTTTTTATGCAAATGCCTGCATTGTAGACCCCAGCTATGAAATTTAAAAGTTGTCATTATTCCCCACTGTTGCATGGTCTACCTGAGGCAGCCATTATTAGTGGTCGTCATGCAACGGTGCTCCCTTAGTGTTGTGTCAACCACTAATAATGGCTGTTTGGGAGACTGCACTGTCAGAGTCACTGGTACAATGTACGTAGATGTTATGATGCAAACAAACAAAACTGCCATGTCCATTTCAGTGAAAAAAAAAAGGCAACTCAAATTTATAATCTGCTTCAAGTTATGATCACCCATGATTATTATTTTAGAGGAAACATTTACTATTATCCTAAATAGTTGACAAAGAACTGATCAAACTCAGCCTTCATGTTAAAAGAAAGGAAATATACACGTTTAACTATACAAGCTTCTGCCTCATATCAAAAAGACTACAGCTTGTAGTTTGTTCTGTGTGATATGAATGAAGTTGCATGAGATTACAAGTACCGTACATCTTGAATGTGAGGTGCTACATAAAAAACACCTAATCAAACACTCAAATAAATAAATCTCACACAGCCAAATGGCCCTGAATAAAGTCAATAATAATAACAATAACAACAGCAACAACAACAGTGCAATTAATTCACTTGTGGCTGTGTTTAACAGGATTTACTGTCCAAATTTAGCAACACCCAAATAAAAATATTTCAATTCCTGCATCCTGAGAAATATTTCCTGCACAGCAAGAAACAAGGTATACAACATTTTCCTTCATTAATATTCTTTGGAACAAATAGCCATGTTTGCCATCTAACCAACAAGCACAGCATTTGTAGTTGAATTATGAAAGGTTCATTTCTTTGCCATTTAGGATTTGTAGCAGACTTTCTTCAAATTAAGATGTATGCTTATACTTTGTACATGATCATGTAGCCATGCCACTGTCTCAAAACTTACCTCGTCATTTATAAGATTATCAATGGACTCTTGCTTATATTAACTGCAGACTGTATTGAGAAATCTTGCTAACTCTTCATCCATGGTTATCTAAGACAAATAACACAAATAACAAGCTTATTTTCCTCGCGTTAGCAATGCAACACTTTGATAAGTTGACAGACATTACATACATGAAAACTTTTGAAAATAATTGTTCATTTCTTGTTCGGACGCCATACTAAATCAGTGAAACTTCAAACTCTTTAGTTAAGTTGAGACTGAATAATCTTCTTTAGAACGGATGGAGATGGATTACAACGTGAACGCTTCGAAGTTTTGTGCTTGTATTTTGCTACAAAAATCACTCAATAACTCGTTGTGGTTTGCTGTTTCTGCGAAAATTCACTTGAATTAATATATTTCTCTTGGTCTTCGATCAAGGAGCACTGAATGAAGGCATTTAATCGTGATTTTCGGAAAGGTTTACGGGAGCAAAATCACAACCGTTAAGCTACACTGTAACACGTTACATGATCTTCCATGCAGCATTCACCACCGCCTCCTTTGTGTGTATTCTTATAAATAAACTGTTAAAGCGAGACAAATCGACTAAAACGAAACACAAGTCTCTAAAACACTTACCTGATAGAGTTTCTTACGTACTTAAAGATCCAAAAATGAAGATAAATTCACGCCGATTCAGTACAATTTTAATACCAACCGCCACTGGCGCAAACCTTTGAACGCGAGATCGCTCACGTGTTAAATCACGTGTTCTAATCATTTCTTATAGGGTAGGGAGCGTGACCAGTGATAAGAGAGTGACCTTTTGTGATTACATTGTACTGCCAATACTTCATCCATTTATCCTTCGATCCGTGGGATTATTTTTCTCGAACTTTCCCTTCTTCTCAAACCTGTATTCCCTGGATACAAGGGAAGGGAAGGAAAGCTTCAGAAGCTTACCGGGGTGGGGAAGGAAGAGATAAACAGCATGACCTTTGGGAAGCCGCTTTTTCCACCGAAAACGATGCATTACAAAAGCTCTTTTGTTTCAGCGAGCCAATCGTGAATTGCAAAAGGGGACGAATATGGCATACCGCTGCGACGTTTTTGTCATGCGAGTGGTCCAAGCTTTCATGTTCTTTATCCCACGAGCCTTTGAACAGAGTTGAAAATAACAACAGTAAAGTAATGACTCTGTTTAGTTTCAGTTATGCCAGCTCCTATAAATACATTAATGACTCTAAACGAGGAGTTATATCCTGATTCCCTTTGCAGAGGTAAAGTAACTCTATGAAAATAATTCCCCAAATAGAGTTGTTTTAACTCCTCTTGAAGAGTTGCGACCACTCCATAATTACTCCCTAAGGGGAGTTATACTAACCCCTTAAAAATGACTCCACAAAAGGAGTTAATTTAACTCCACAAACGAGTTACTTTAACTCCACAGGGAGTTAACTTTAACTCCAATTCAGAGTTACAATAACTCCCACAGCGTAACTCCAATTTAGGAGTTAAATTTACTCCCAAGTTGAAGAGAAAACTCTTTTGCTGGAGTTAAAATAACTCTTTTTGGAGTTAAAGTAACTCCGAACAAAAATAACTCCACCTTGAGGAGTTAGTTTAACCCCCCTTCAGGAGTTAAAATAACTCTTTGAAAATTACTGTGTGCTTATGAGGCTTTGCTGTACGGAACATATACGACCCAGAGTGACGTGTAAGTTCTTTCATCCGAAAATAGACAATATAGGTATGGAAAGATAGTATCAGCTTCCCGTCTCGACCCGAACATGAATGTTGCTATGCGGCGTAACTGTAGTTTAACAGAGTAAAGTTACAATCAAACGACCTTTGCTTTTGTGTTGTTTATATTCCCAGTTGTGCAGATGACACCTGTTATACTTCTTCTTCTTCTTCTTTTTTTTTTTTTCTTTCTTGTAGTTGGAGCTATGGCGTCCTGCTCTACGAGATTCTCACTGTCGGTAAGCTGATTTAACATCATCATTATTGCACTGGTGAGCTGCCTTACACTAGGAAACAGATTGTTTAAGCTTTCCAGACGTTGCAGTGATAACAAAATTTATCTATGTTCTTCTAAATGAGCTATTTTTGTTATATTTAATTAAGATAATCTAGTTCTAGGAGTAAAGCCAGCTTATTTTAACTGATTTTAATTGGCTACAAATTTCGTTCGTTTGAGTTGAGGTTTTGCTTTTTGCTTTGACGGTTTCTTTCGTGTGGTTCGTTTCTTCATAAATTGAAACGATTCTTAATAGTCTTCCTGAAGGGAAGTTTTGCCATAAAAATAAATTCTGAATTCTTGTCATTAAGGTGGATCTCCTTACCCAAAAATAAAGCCTAGAGAAATCGCCACGAAAATCCAGGAAGGATACAGAATGCCAAAACCAAGACACGTTGATGACAAATTGTGAGTACATCTCTTTCCCCTTCCCCTCCCCCATCGCCTTCGGCGTCGTGCTTTCATCTATTTCTCGGTGTTTTGAACCCTTGACGGTCAATACTCGTTTTCGACATATTAATTGAAACATAATTACTCAGTACCTTACTTCCAACTTTACAACCAACTTTTCCAACCTTACTTCCAACTTACCGTGAAAAATGGAAAGCAGCCAGACGTTTTCATAGCAGTCTATTTCCTTTATCTAATGTTTGAGGTTTTAACGACAATCTCGAAAGAGTAACATCGGTGAAACAACAACAATGAAAACAACAACTACAATCTTTATTCATACTATTCAGATACAAAGAAGTAAAACAAAAAGGGAAAGAAAGAAAGAAAGAAAATATCTATAGACACTGAAGTTATAGAAGTTATATAGCTATATGTACAATTTTGAAAACTCGATTTTGATTGAGATCGGAGGAGGAATCCTTGAGAAAGGAGTTTTAGTAACCTTTCCAACCCTTGACCATGTTTTTAGGTTTCAGCAATGAATGTTTACACTTAAGAGTGCGTTATTGTTTTGTGCCTGTTAGATATCAGATTATGCTGAATTGCTGGGAGGAAAACCCAAATGATCGACCCACTTTTGAAAGACTAAAGAAGACTATGAAAGATATGGAGAGAAACCACAAGGTAAGAGCTAGCGAGGACGATCTTAAGGTGGCTCAAAATAGTTTTACTTCGAACGTAATACAGCCGATTCCGTTAACTAAATAAAAAACTAATAAAATTAATAAATTTATATGGCGCTATTACATTAATTGTTCATTAATTTTACAACACTAGCGACTACAGTATTAATTAAAAATTAAGAAGTAAAATATATTTTACAAATCAGTATACTAATTAACTCAATCGAAACAAAAAAGGGAATTGTATTACATAACTAACTATAAAAGCTAAAATAAAAAATTATTTACAATAGAACTTATGCTAACAATAAAAATGAAACTCAACGATATGCTTGTTTACTGAAAAGATATGTTTTCAGCTGACATTTGAAGACATCAACACTTTTAGTCTTTCTTAGTGAGAGAGGTAATTCGTTCCAAAAAAAGTTAAGAAAGCAATAGTGTAAAAATAGTTTTTTTCCCTACAGAATTTTTTCAACTTAAATATTTTGCAGATCATATATTAGTATAAATCTATTAGCGTTCTATCACGATTGCCGTTCTTTGATTGACAACGCTACTCGCTATCTATTCTGTCATAGATAGTGAGTAACGGCTGTCAACAAAATTGCGGCCTCTTCTTCGCATTTTCGAAGTGTCTGGGAGGAGGTTGAGATAATTTACAAGTTTAGTTTTGAACGACTAGTAGATTTATACTAAGAAAATTAGGTCATTCGCTCACGATTTCTGTGTGATAGCTGATTCGGGCTGCGCTCTCATCAGCTATCACGCGATAGAAATCTCGAGCTCATAATCTACTTGTTAAATATAGCAGTTTGACAAGATTTCACCGGCCTGTTTTTTAAATAAGGCAATAGATGTCGAATTTGAGGGGTCAAGTGGATGCATCATATAGTTGTCATGGTAACATTTTTTTGGAAAACATATGATGTAATGAATCTGTAATGTTTAATTTATCTATGGCGCAAATGTCATATCGGCACGATTAACCAAACTGTATTTAGAAGAGAATTTGTAAAACTTGTCTTGTCTTGTTTTGAGCCACCTAAAGATCGATTACTTTTAGCTATGTGGAAAGCTAGTTTCATGTTATTTAACGCAAAATACTTAAAGTAATAAGGATGTATGTTTTTATATTTCCACAATGTGGCAACTATTTGGTGATAAGTTACATCACTGTGCGATTGTAATTCAAACTAATTTCGCGGAATTTCGGCTTTTTTTTTTTAATTTTCACCGACATTTGGCGACGCCTTAAAACGATATTTCACGGAAATGTCTGCGAGATCTCGCGAAATCATGCAAACGTTCGTTAAAATATCTGAGGACATTTCGCAATGCAAAACCAAATGCTCTATGAAAGTCCGCATATGCGAAAATTCGCTAAGTCCAAACTTTCGTAGTCCTGCTACAGAGTTGTTCTTTGTGTTGCCTCGCAACGCTCCTGGGGAGGAACGTTGCACGACAATACAGAGAACGGCTGCGTAGGAGACTAAATTTTTCGCAAATGCGAAACTAATCTTGGCAAAATTTCGTTGCGCGTTAGCAGAGCACAATCTGTCGGAAGCGAAAAGTAATGGAATGTGGGTCCACAAATTCAACGCATGCATGAACCTACGTCTACTTACCCTGACTAAAATTCGGTTACATACCTATGAAACATTCGTATGCTGTATCCGGTTACAATAAGCAGAGATGTTGAATGATAATTAAAAAAGCAGTAAAATCACATTAACAATTTTGGAATAAGTTGTATATCTTTTAACGGTTATAAGTGTTAACAACGTTCCCGCTCATGTGTGAAGTGTTTCCGTTTGCAGACGTACGTCAACCTGAACCAGTATGATGACCGATTGTACGCGAACGTTAACGATCTTGCAGATGATGAGCAGTGACTTTCTACGACCCGAGTCCATTTTATAATAAAGTTTCAATATAACGCGCTCTCTGATTGGTTAAAACAGCGTGCTGTACGAGAGTACAGATGCAAGGACAACTACGTACGCCATCGACCCAAATGGAATTTCCAAAGTTTTCTCTCGGTTTTTATTTTCACTCATACGTCTTGTACGACCAAGAAAACGAGTATGAAAACGACCGCGTGGCCTTAATGGATTTGAAAGATGCTTCTGTGAATAACACAAGAAATAACAGCATGAAAAACTAAGGATTAATAACACTTGTTGAATTGTCCGAATCACTCAGCCACGAGGACAATTTCACCATTTTCTGAAAACACAAGTGATATTAATCCTTAATTTTACGACGACTCATTCGGATTGCATGTTTTTTTGTTTGTTTGTTAGATTTGTTTTTTTTTTTTTTCCATTGTGTTTCTTTTTTCATTAAGATACTCAGGATTACATGAATACGATTATCATTACAAATAAGTAAGGCTTTACATTACAGGTTAAACCGCATAAGTCGAACAACAATGCAAAGCGATAATGTAAATATACGTATACAAAATAAAAGAAATTGTCACTGAAACTTTGTGCATTATAACTGAGTTTCGATAAATTTGAACTTGTAACATTTGTCTAAGTTTCCTTTGTGAAGAACAAACTGCCTCCAATGCCTGAAAATTGTTTTTTGTCTAAAATTTTACAATACTTTTGAGTTTGCACGATTAAAATGTCGAATTTCCGTATAAGGTTTGTGTTCGTATTTGGGGGAAAGTTATAGTCCTTAAACAGCAGCTGTAGCTTGGATGGGATAAGATTAACTTTTTCTTCATTCTTGAACCATTCCAGCGTTTCTTGGAAGAGGTTTAGACCTACAGTAGTTAAAAACCTATAGTTTGCCGGCTGTCGTTATGTGTCCGGAATTAGGCACACCTCTCCAAAAATGCAATTAAACTCTTTAGTAGTCTTGCTCGGAGATGCGGACCTACAAACAGAAAATTTTTATATACTGAAAACCTAGTCCTCTCAGCTTCACCTATGTCGGGAAAAAAAGATGACCTAGCGCGCATTTTGGAAGGAAAGACCGCTTAATTGAAAAGATAAAATTCTACGCGCGATAAAAATCACATTCAATAAGGAACAAAGTTTACTTACCTCGACGAAAACTTAAAATAAATCTTCCCACCTGAACGGAGCGTAGCTTGACCACGAAAAGAACAAACGAGAGCAGACTAGTCGATAAGTCTTCGAAACGTCGTTCAGATTTGTTTCGTTTTTACAACGCGTTGAATCAATTCGGTTTTCAACCAAAGAATTCCGCTACGCCGGACGCCATGGAAGTCGATCCAAGTTTTAAGCTTTTTAGAGTGAAAAAAGGAAGAGCAAAATCAGTGATTTTTCTCTCCCTTTTTTCACTCTAAAATTCACTTTCCACTTTCGAGAAGTAGTTAGACGCATTCGCCCGCGGCTCGTGCTTCTTCCTTCTTCTTTCGTGCTCTCGTGACTTCCTTGTGTGCCTTATAACAGAACAAAGCGCGGTTAAGGCTTTTTTATTTGTGAAATCTCCCTATTGTTAAACATGGCCTCTGGTTGGTCAACTATTGTTATCGGGCTTTTCATCTGCTTCATCATCACGCCGAGTTGTCGCTCGGTTTCGCGAAGCAAATGGTTACAAATTCAACTTTCATATTTCTTCATTGAAACCTTAAATAATCTGTTCATCTTGAAGTTTAAAATAAAAAAGAGCAAACTATTGAACGATCCGTTATTGATAAAACTCGCTGATTATGTGCCGAGGATGGTGACAAAATATCCACGTACAAGCAAACCGTTATTGTTCATACGTTCTCATTCAATTATCCTATCCTTTCGCTTTATACTGTGTTCAAAATACAGTCGACCATGCGTCTTGACAAAAGCAGGAAAACGTTGAGCCCCGCATTAAAACGCGGGACGAAACAAAAGCGGTGTAGTTCTCCTCATCGATCACGGAGATCTCGGCGAGAAAGGAAAATTAATTATCACGTAGTTTAGGCTTCCCTGCTGGCAGAGGTCTAGCAGGGAATGTTTAGACAAGCTGCGAACTGAATTTAAAGCTAGAATGCCCTATGGGGCATAAAAATAGCAATCCATAATGAGACTTAGCGACAAGTCGGATTAAAAACACTGAAGAGTTGACCAAAGCCGCAGAACTCATTACACAAACTGACCTTGAGGTAAACATCAAACATGCGGAAAACAGTTATCCAAACATGTATTATTTTTAATACTCGCCATCAAATCAGCTTCTAAATCGCAGTAAGTTAGACTGCGAGTAGTCTCTAATTTCGGTGATAGATTGTGGGGCGGGCGAAAGACACGCGTGCGCGCGAAGTTGCGAGGAGACGCGACGCGAAGGGAGCGCCAAAAATTGGAGACTACAGACAAAGCCAGGGAGTTTGAATTAAGGGCGTACATTCCAAGCGCAAAACCCTGATTGGCTCTTTCTTAAAATATGTCAACAGTGAACAAGCCGCTGTCAACACTCATAACAATATTGATTCGGTACAGATTACACCACTTTGACAAGAGGTTTTTCAGTTTCATTCAAGATCATTAAGTCTTCGATCTCTGAGCGATCAGGGCCATAATTTATGGATCTCCTCGCTTTTCTCGCTTAGGGTTTTCTTTCCCTGTAACGACTCCAGTCTAATTGATTTTGAGGTGGCAGAATTTGTAGAAGGGGAACGCGCCATGTGTTTAAACTTCACGCACGCGATCGGCGAAGACTCATTGCGGGTCAGTGGTAGACTAGAACAACTTTGAGGTTCGGTTTGTGCACTAAGATTTCTTCGAAAGAAACGAAACAGTGCAGTTGCAGAACGGATTTTCCTGGTGCGTTTCTTACACACTCGGGACGAGAGTTAAGAAGATTGTTCACACTCAAACCCCAATTCGCTTAGAAGTTCCACGAGGCGACGTTTCTCCACTCCGGCCCGTTTTGTGATCTCGCACTGTTTTACGTAAAAATGCTTCGCTTGAAATCCCCGTAATTATTAACAAGAAAATTGCAACCGCAAACAAGGAAGATAACGTTACAGATAGGCTTTTAGGAGGCCTTCCTACCGTTTTCTTTGTTGTTTCTGCCATTTATACACGGCTTCCCGCGAAACAACGTCAACAAAAGGGCTTTTCATTCATTTTTTGCTGTAACAAACATCTTCCGCAGTTTTTCGATGACAGGACAAAGTTACAGGAAGATTTGGAATCTCACTGGTTGCGCTTGACTGGCTTGAAAGACGATATGCTATTTACACTTCAAAATTACTCGGTCGTGAAAGGGAAAACTCCCTGGCTTTGTCTGTAGTCTCTAAGTTTTGGCGCTCTCCTCGCGTCGCGTCTCCTCGCAACTTCGCGCGCGCGCTTGTCTTTCGCCCGCCCAACAATCCATCGCCGAAATTATATGGAGACTACTCACAGTCTACAGTAAGTCGGCTCCAACAGCTCAGCGAATTCTTGAAAGTCCGAGGTAAAGAGCATCAAACTTGAACAACGAGTGTCTGTAAATCCTCCTAGAACCTCACATTGATATCAAACAACGCTGCGAAGTTACCGCTACCGACTATTGCCACACTGACACTTTTGAATTAAACGGGCCAAAATTTACATAAATAAAAATTGTTCTTAAAATAATGCAAGGAAAATGAAGAAGAATAAATAGAGAACATATTTACAGTCATCAAGTTGCGATAAAAAACAAGAGCGATAAAACAAGGGCTTTGAAGTCTGAGTAATTTCATATTACACGAAATAATGGGCGTTCAGCAAATAGATCATTAAAAATTTTGTCAGCTGAACTCCTTTCTTGTTCGTTTTTGTTTGGCCTGTATAGTTTACAAAACACACACACTCACGCACACACACACGCACACACACACGCACACACACACGCACACACACACACACACACACACACACACGCACACACACACACACACACTGGCTTCAAAAAGGAAAATTTTCCGCATAGAAATCGCAATAGCCGAGGCCGAAGCTATTAACAAGAATATCACAAATGAATGTCCTGTCAGTGGATATCCACCACCAGTTATTTCCTGGAAGAAGAATGGTGTTCCGTTACCCGAAAGGAGTACTGAGTTAACCACGACGTTTGCAAAAGAAGACAACTTTGGAAATTACACCTGTACTGCTACGAATTTTCAAACTCCTGTGTTGGGTCCATGTACCATCCGTGTTGTGAGAGAAGTTGGTATGTACAGTTCGTGCAAAATACTTTGGTGATGAGTTTGTTTTAACCTTTTCAGTAATTCGATATACAAGGACTGATACAGGCTGTACTCTTCTCATACTGGAATACACCCTGCGAGAAGAGTGACCTTTAATCTTCCTTTTTAATGTCTTTGTTATTTTCTTATTCATTGAATGTAATTTTCCTAAAGCATTGAGGGGCCACCTTGCTTGTGGGTTTACCAGACAAATGCAGTTCACCCAATCAGTGGGCCGGGCTTTAGATGGTTAACTAGTTTCAAGCGGATTGTTTTTGCTTGCTCAGCTAGTAAGAGTGGCACACACAAAAGTGCTTGTCAACATGGAAATTGAGTGAAAAAATATCCTGGACACTGTTGCTGGGGCTGCTGCTGCAGACTTACCAAAATTTCCTCTGGTTAAACAACAGTAATGAACAAAGGAACTCTTGATGAAGATGACCTTCAACCAGCAAACTGTGTAACTTTCTTGTGCGGTGATGGGAAAAATGATTGAATGATTTTTTGGGGGCTACCTGCAAATGTTAAGAGGGTCCCCAGTACTTTTTTCGTGAAAGGTGATTGAGCCTATTTTTTCTCGTGAAACGTGATTTAAGCCGTTTTTATTTATTCGTGATTCATGATTGACCGTGTCAAGACCATTTTCACGTGTGCGTGAAAGCGGGTTTTGAATTAAGCGTGACATGTTAACGAAGACGTTAATTAAACGTGATTCGTGAACGATCATCTTTTGCGTGAATTAACTTAAAGTTATTTTAGTGTTCTGACCCGTAAATGAGCTTCCGCCATCTTTTATATTAAAATCTCTTTTTGTCCCGCGATGACATTTGATCTCCAATGGAATTAAGATCCTACATAAACCATTTTTCACAGGAAAGCTATTCCTTTCGGTACGTTACCTTCCACTGGAAAATAGTACCCCTTTCACATCCCATTTTTAGCCCTAAGAATGAAGTCTTCTTTTCATTTTCATGGAGCGTTCAATAAATCAAAACAGTACAGCCATAAGGTATGTGTGTTGGAAATATTTTAATGAAAACTGTTGAATTTTTTCACAAACAGGGTGAGTCGATGACATTTGATGACATTTGATCTCTGATGTAATTAAGATCCTACATAAACCATTTTTCACAGAAAAGGTACGCCTTTCGGTTACCTTCCACTGGAAAATGGAACCCCCTTCACATCCCCTTTTTAGCCCTAAGAATGAAGTCTTCTTTTCATTTTCATGCAGCGTTCAATAAATCAAAACAGTACAGCCATAAGGTATGTGTCTTGGAAATATTTTAATGAAAGCCCCTTTAGATACCTAATTTAAATGACAGATTTCCCTACCCTTTCATATACTTCGACTCGTGAAATCCCTCCCCTTTCATATTCCGGAAGCGTGAAAAAGGTATCCCATTCGGGCGGAGCCTCCCCGTATAGGCCATGATAGGGAGTACCCTCCGGGGGGGGGGGAGGGAGAGGGTGCTACAATCTCTACACGAAGGAAAACTGTTGAATTTTTTCACAAACAAGGTGAGTCAAGATTGTTTTCTATATCTGAAAAGCTGAGATTACTTCGTTATCTCGTTTTGCTGCTTGAAATTCTGCGGAAGTAAGCCGCAGAGTTTTCATACGAGTTGGTGGGCGAAAATATCAGAGCCGCGAAAAAATCCACCAGTGCAACCTCGTTCCCCGGGAGAAAAGCCCAGAGAAAAGCCCTGGGAACGAGGTTGCCTCCAGTGGCCACCGACAATGAGATAAATAATTGTTTTAGTATAAACTAAAACAGTGAGATGATAGAGCTCAAATATGGTCATTTATAACTCATTTTTTCCCTTCAACAATTACGATTTTCACGAGCAAACGATCGAATTGCTCCATGGTGAATAGCACTTGCTATCCCCTAGTTTGAGTAGCCAATCATTTCGCGCGAAGGACGCTATCCACTGTTTTAGTATATACCGAAGGATCGTATAAGATTGTCGGCAACAGTGATAGACTCCGTGACAGCCCCACGCTATTCTTGATGCTATGAATGTTTTTAATCCTTGGTACTGTACTAAGTCGTCAACAAGAGAAAAACCTAGTATCAGCCGAGTGGCTCACGACCCCCAAAGTCGAGTACAAGTTCTGTAGCATGAAGCCTTAGCGTCATTAAGGGTATCGCCCATACGCTAGCATTTTTTTTTTTTTGGAAATTCGTCTGCAAAGAACCGTTAAAACTCTTCTCAGACCAAGCGACATTGAGATTATAAGTAGAACGAGTTACCCTTTTAGTGTAAACAGCCTAAACCTGTTACTCGATGGGAAACATTAATCCGTGTATTTGTTTTTCAATTTCACGTGAAACGCGAATTACTCAATTTTTACGTGAACGTGAAGGGATTTTGGGAATTGTCCGTGACGCATGAAAAGTCCCAGTATTTTGACGTGAATGCATTTTGCAGGGGGGTATAGGGACCCTCTGTTCAGTAGCTTGTTGTTTCGGAGTTGTAGGTGTCAGGCTGATTTCACTCCTTCACTTCTTTGATTCCAACAGTTTGTACATTGGTTGACTAGTGTATAATGCTTGGCATATATTCTGCATAATTATGTATCTAAAATTCCAACCATCCAACCCGCATATCGTTGCTTTACAATCGCAATTACGATCAGGGAAACGGCGAAACGAAAAAAACAAATTTCATCAAGTTACTACAGAAGACTGACAAGATATACAGAAGAGGAGGAACTTGCGTTTGATAATTTTGTTTTGGATAAACTGAACAGATATAGCACAGGTAAATGTAACCCTTAACAAAGACTTAATAATGCAAAAATGTATCACAAATGTCATGCTTCTCTTGGACCGTTCAGTGACATTTTCTTACAAAAGAACATGCATGCAGTGGTACGTTTAGAGTTTCGTGGCTTGTAGCCACTTTGATTAATTAAGATTTTACCAACTACAGACTTTAGAGTCAATTCAGCTGCCAACTGCTGACGAGGGCCAGCCAGGGCTATTAAGCCTGTCTTAAGATTTAGCATTAACTTTCACGGATGGGGCAAGGCCGGCCCAAGCCAGTGCAAATCTTTACAGAGAAAACTTTTAACAGCCTGGGAAGCCAAACATTTGATCAACCCAGCTTGAAAAGACAAAAGTAAGTAGTATAGTGTTTGGGGGTACGAGATCAATTGATCTCGTTTTCCCCAAACACTATACTACTGCCTTCTGGTCTCGTATTCTGGAATATATAGTTATTTAATTTGATGGAATATATAGTTATTTAATTTGATGGAATATATAGTTATTTAATTTGATGGAATATATAGTTATTTAATTTGATGGAATCTATAGTTGTTCAATCTGATGGAACCAAGGTCAGCACACTTCATCTATAGTTTATTATAATGCGTGACATTCTCGGAAAACAGGAAATGATTCATCGCCTATAGCTATTATTACTCACGAGACGGTCGCCTCTAACCGGCACTGCTGTGCCGTGACGTCATCGGATGGTTTCCAATTATGTTTATTTAATTTGATGGAATCTATAGTTTATTGGAAGACAGGAAATGAATCATCACCTATAGCTATTATTGTAACTCACGAGACGGTCGCCTCTGACCGGCACTGCTGTGCCGTGACGTCATCGGATGGTTTCCAATTTTGTAATCTCTCACCTATAGCTATTATTATAACTCACGAGACGGTCGCCTCTGACCGGCACTGCTGTGCCGTGACGTCATGGCTTTGGTTTGTTAAGAACCGTTCGGTACTGTGTTGATACAGTCCTCGCTGGTTTGAACAATGTTGGCGACAAAACGGCACAGCTGTGCCGTGACGTCATGACTTCTTTGGATTTACTTTTTGATGGCATAGTGTCCGTATGCGTAACTGTTGATTCCGTCTTTTGATAAATATCTTTTGTCGTCAAAGCAGCTGAGTGATACTTTATTTATCTCATAACTTCCAAGTTGATGGTTCTGACTTCTAATTGTTTTCATTCTATGATGCATCTGTTTATTATCAAATAGTGTCTCTTTATAATTTTCATGTTTGATGTTATTCTTAATAATATTCTTACTAATACCTTTTGCTGTCTTCCCTCCTTTCTGATCATCTTTAATATAGCTATACATCTTCGATCTCAGTCCTACGAATTCACATATTGGGACTCCAGCAGTCTCATCTTTCATCTTACCAATTACTTTTTTATTGGTCTTATCGGAGAATGGCGAGCTTTCAGGATAGTCACTGTTATCAAATTTATTTTTATCCTTCCAGAAATTTCTATAGATGTCATGGGTTCCAATTTCATAGGTCAAACTGTCTGTGTCTGTGAATAATAATTTTGCTTCATCTCCATATTTCTCTTTGATGTAGTTGTAATGGAAATCGTACATCAGTGTCTTGCTAAGGTCTAGAATACACATCCCCACGTATGCTGGCCGGTTTAAAGTAAGTGTTTCTTTTATCCTATGAACAGCTACTAGATTTTCATTGAAGATTTTACTGCTAACATAAGTGGGTTTACTAGCTAATTTCAATAGCTTCTCCTCATCAGTCACCAATCTGACGTCTACTCGCTTTCAAAGGTTTTCCATCGTTTTGCCAAATACACTGTTATTCATCAGCTTGAAAAAGTCTTTCTCAAAGGCATTTTTAGCGTTAGTTCTTTTCTGCGTGTTGAAGTCGATGTACTGTCTGAGCCACGCGGACTGATTGAATTCTAACACTCGATGGATTTTAGTTATTTTCAAACCGAGATCAGTATATAATTGGAGGTTCCTGTAATGGAGCACGTATTTTTCTTTGTTGCTTAATGTTGGTATTAGTTTATGTACCAGACCAGTTGATATATTGTATTTCTTTGCTATGTTTTTACAATAATCTGATAGCATGTCCCCAGTCACTTTAACCTTTTCCGGTGCCAGTGGATAGTCATTGTGAAGATCATGTAACTCTGGGGGGTATTCTAAATCAACTTCAAGAATCAAACCTTTGTTGCTGTCTTCTTTATAGACAGCCAGGTCTAAATTATTGATCTGTTTTTGTGTCAACCATTTGAAACCACCGGTTGGTAAATATTGACTCATAGCCCAACCATACAAATTATTAGCATCAAGATACACGATGTACGTCGAGGGCGCCTTCTCGTCATACTCTTTCATGTATTTATTATTTGCTTTACCGTAACGGTTGGCTATATAGCTGATTCCTCCACGCATACCCTTTTCAATGAACTGGAACATATCAATGTCTGTCATCAATTCTAATCTTATGTCAGTCATTTTTAGCATGGCGTCTCAAGATAAACCGGGAGATGTGAAATAGTGACACGGGTCCAGTTTATAGTACTCAAGGCATGTTTTTCTGAAGTTTTCAAATACATCAGCCAGTAGGAGTACATCTGTTTTAAGGTACAGGTCATGATAATCACCCATGTTTTTCAAAGAGAATGTTTCCCACACTGTCTGAGCATGTGTATAGTCTTCATCTGATATATGCGTATCACTCAGTATGCTATAGAATTCATTTTTTGATGGCAGCTTCTGATTGAATTGATCGAAACTGTCCATGTAGTCGTAAGGATAAACACCTTTCTGTGCCATCAGATTAAGATCCTTTCCCTTAAACTCTTGTGAGGTGTATTTTAAGGCTTCTCTAGGTAGATTGCCTACAAGTTTTTCCAAACTGGAGCTCATGAACTGGAAACTATCAATGAAGGTCAAGTGGTTACCAAGCATGAAAGCCATATACTTCTCCATGTTATTTGGGATAGCACTGATATTCATTTGACAGTCTTCACCTTTCTTGTTTTTGTAAGTGTGTTCTTAACAATAGCTCCAATCTCCTGCATAATAAAATGACTATCATAGCCTCTTAGATTGTGAAATATGACTGGTATTTTTATTTCTTCTGGGTTCACTCTGAGTTTCAGATTACAATCTTGGTGAGCAGAACCTCTGTATTTACCAGTGATGTGACAATGATCTCGGACTCTAATATCCTTTTCAGTATATTTCTTATCACAGATGTGACAAACTTTGGCTTTTCGGAATTTCTCTTCATCATCTTTAGTCATTTTCAATGGTTTGTTAAAATTTTTTTTCACAACATTCTTGCAATATTTGACCTCCTCCAACATAGCTTTCATGAATTTGTACACAGCCTTTTCACCCCTGTATATTACTGCTGGTTTGCTGTATTTATCATCATAACAACAAACTACTTTATAGCCGTGGCCACAGTCAGTATGCTTCTGATAGGCTTCAGTGTATGATTTATCATTGTTGGGTTGACAACCGTGTATTTTTTCAGTGATGGCCTCAAAGTCAGCATATATAACAAATGGTACCCGCTGTTGTTTATGAAAGTTGTTGAATTTCACTATGTTGTTATCTTTGTTTGGCATTTTTATTGCCTGTGTGCCATTTACTTGCATGCAGTTGTCCTTGTGATCATTCAACACCCTTTCAGAGCTGAAGCATTGAAGACAGTGCATACAAAAATGTTTTCTTTCTTTGTGCTTTGTTTGATTGTACATAAACTTATTGAAATCTTTGATCAGCACATAATGCTTGTTTTCATTTTCAGTTATTAGAAGCAGATTCAAGCAGCCTGCATATTTCTCTTTTGATACATATATTGGATATGGCTGTCTATTCTCATAACCAAAAACATTGATGTTGATCTCATTTTGTTTCTCTATCTTGTTGTAATGCTTGGTTGCAACTGGGAATTCAATCCCTGTATAATCCAATTTTTCAATGTATTTTTTGTCAACTTTTTTAATCCTCTGTGGGTATTTCTCTTGTGGGTTCAGGTGTCTGATGTGACACCATCGGAAGCATTCATTATCCTCATTTTTCAAGTTAATTAAACCCTTTGCACTGTTTCTGAGTTCATTCGGTAGTTTAATGTATGAGGAGCCCTTCATTGGCGCATATTTCACAACATTAAGATAATGACTATCAACTGAATCAACAGTCCAACCTGAACCTTCAGATACCCAAACTGCAATCTTATTCATTATTTGGTCTTTTGACAACTGTAGTGATTCAGTTACTTCCAGATTATTCACAATTGTTTGAGCTACACTGTTGAAATATGCGGTTTTGTATTCTATTTCTCCGTCAGTCATTTTTGCAAATGTTACCTTGAGTGTTTCAACAAATTTGAGACCTTTAATTTCACTCAACAATTTTATAATATTATATGCAACAGCCTTTCTTGTGTTTTGCAGTTGCGCAAGCGGGTCTTTGTTATTTTTTATACCGATTTCAAAAGATTTTGTAAAGCCCTTCAGAGCTTTCTCTGTTTGCTCTATCTTAGTCCTGGGTGTAGGTGTTGGTCTCTGAATCACCTGTTTGGTTCTGGGGGCTGGGATCGGTCTCTTTTTCAATTGTTCTATTTCTTCCAACCATTCTTTTGGTGGTGCTGGTAATCTTTTTCTTTCGAAGTAATCAACCAATTCTTTGACAGTTGGTCTTTTCGTCCTTGGGGCGGGAATTGGTCTTGTTCTTGGTTTAGGTTTTGTGTCATCAACTATAATAACTTTAGGCTTTTTCTGCTGCTTCAACAGCAATTCGATTAGCTTGGATTTGCTCAATTTTTTGAGACTTTTCTTGTCCATATTACTACTAGTTTCGATAATTTTTTCCATTTATAATATATCTATAGTTATTATTTCTTTAAAACATTTCCGTCTGCGTTTAAATATGGTTGAGAATTCAATTGATCCAATTACTGGATCCTTTTGAATTGTAATTATTGAAGAATATTTTTTTGATGTTTTTTTGTTTTAATATGACAAGATTTTCCTGCCATTGTGTAGTTACGTCCTGTCTTACATATGTTACAGTACCATTCTTTATTTAGCATATAGGTAGTCTTGTGTTTTTTTCTTTCCTCATCACTGAGAACTCTAGGCCTTCCACGACCTCTTTTTACATTTTTATTTTCCATATAATATATATACTATATTTTATTTTTATATCAATTTAATTTTCTTTTAAATCTTTCCTTCGTGATAAGTATAATTTGCTTTCTTCCAAGTGCTTGGTTATTTCATAAATAAGGTCTTCGAAACAATTGCTCATGATGTACTTACACTTATTTTTCTCATACATTTGCTTCATACTTTTTTGTTTATCTGACACTTGATACACACCAGTTGGACTTTTGAATTCAAGACATAGAGCATTGTATTTTCTAGTGGGATTCAACAGCATTAAATCACACTGTCCAGCCATATATCCTTTCTTATAACTTCTGATTCGCATGTTTGAGCTTATTTGATTTTCACCTAATCCCGCCACCATTAAAGCATCTTCATATTTTTTTCTGATGAATGATACAATCTTGCAGTGCAGATCATTTTCACTTTCAATCATCAGCATGTTATTACTTCTATCATTGAACTGATTGTAATACCCCTGTTTTCTGATTGATGGCAACACTTTAGATGTAACCCAATGTTTGAATTTTATGGCTTCTTGTTTTTTGGAAGACAGTATAAGGGAATAAAATCCTGATTCATTTATAAAAAAACATTTATAAGACTGTTTGACCTGATGGACACTTTCGGTCCTCTGCTTCCGACCTGATGGACACTTTCGGTCTCTCTGCTTCCGACCTGATGGACACTTTCGGTCCCTCTGCTATTCGTCATTATTTTGAGGTCTATCAAGATTTTATCATCAGGTACAACATAATTTCTAACCGCTCTTTGTGGATTTTTATAGTCAAGAATTTTGGCTATATCTCTTCCTCTGAACCAAACGTTATTTTTATCATCAACATAACAGTCTATTGACACATCTAATTCTTTGTTATCGTAGGAATATTTTTGCATTTGTATATTATATTATAATAATTTATTTTTTAATCCATTTTCGACCTGTGTTTAAATATAGTCAGGAATAATAATATTCTTGGCTACATAATAGCAAATGACAGTATGTACTACTGTAGGGTCTACTCACATATATGTTAGATAATTTTCTCTTTATAATATGTCTTTTAAATCCTTGAACGGTATCCAACTGTCAAATTCGTCACTGTAACCCTTCCACTTCACCAAAGCTTGTTTCTTCTTGTAATCTCTGCGAATGACTTTATCAATACGGAATACATCCTGTCTGGCTTTCAATAATTCAGCTTCATAAAAACTCCCTTCAATATCTTCACCTTTCAGATCCTTTATTTTATATGTTATTGGATTAGTGTACTGGATCTTATCAACTGTAAACACTTCTTCAGTCCAATTTGGTGTATAGCCCTTGTCGAACACATTCCGTTTATACTTAGATATTCGAACCTTATCACCTATTTTGAATTTCGGTTTCTGTTTTAATGTTTTCATATCACCATACAAATTGAAGTAAACAGTTCCTTCATTCCTCTTATCAGATGCTTCAACGGGTGTCATCTTTGTGCTTGAATGTTTGGTATTATTATACTGTTTCACTAATTTTGGTAACATGTCTAAATACTGTGTATTACCTTGAACAGTGAACTGCTTCCACATTTTGGATTTAATTGTCCTATTCCATCTTTCAACTACTGATGATTTCTCTTCATTCTCAGTTGAGTACATCTGTACACTATGTTTCTCTAGCAAGTCCTTCAAGTGTTTGTTGTAAAACTCTTTTCCCTTGTCGACCCATAAATACTGTGGTTTTCTACCTTCCTTGAATATTGATTTGAATGCTTCAGTGACAGATTCACCTTTCTTATCCTTCAATGGGACAATCCAACCATATTTGCTGAAGACATCAATAACCATAAGAAGATATCGATAACCTTTATTCCATTTACTGAACTGTTGCATTTCAACTAGATCACTTGCCCATACTTCATCAATTTTATTTACAATCACACGCCGCCGAGTGAAATTTCGTTTTATGGGTGCATGTAATTCATCAGCTAGTTTTTCTTGCCAGTTTTCTTCACTCGACGGCTTTTTCCGTTTTTTGAAACACCGAGACCAAGTTTCTGTTTTTTGTCGATTAAGAATCTAGCTGTTTGACCCCATTTTGGCATCTCACCATATGGTATTTGATCTAGCGACTCGACCATTGTTCTATCACAATCGCCTTTATTTTTTCCCATATCATAACAAATATCGTGGTAAGCTGCTATTTCATCCACCTTATTGTAAGGTTGTACATTCCATTTCAAGACCTCGCCAGTATTTGGATCATATTCCAACTGCTCATGCAATGGATTGTATGGTCCCATATATTTATATTTACTTGGTGTCCAACCTGCTTTTGGTTTAGGAAGCTTGCCAATTACCTTATGGATGTCAATAGCACCGCCATAATCTAATCCTTTGATATCTGTTTTGTAACGAATATTTGGTCTCACTTTTGTTGAGAGTTGTTTCAAAGCTTCTGACCCAACCTTTGTGATTGCAGGCTTTGCGAGGGAAAGTCCTTTGTCAATTAATTTCTTTTGCAGCTTTGGATTTCTCATTGCTTCTGATGCATAATATCTTCCCATTTCTACACCTTTCTTTGCTAAATAAGGGACTCCATGTTCTAAGAATCCTGTTAGCGCCATATCTGCGGCTGAATCTAGTATGCCCGCCCCTTCAGACGGGCTAATTAGTTTCCCTTCCCTTTGACAAACTTAGTCTTTGTGATCCCACACTCAGCACACTTGCATTTCATCATGGTTCTTCCATTTTTAGTCTTTTGGTATGTTTCGCTTCCTGGTACACACTCAGTCTGCTTCTTCTGTTTCACACAATATGATTTTACCATTATACCATTAAGTTAGATATTTTTAAAGTAGTCTATGATGAATCTGTGATTGACTCTTGTGTCTGTTGGATCAAATTCAGCATTATGTATTGTATTAAGAATGGATCTCCCATTTTGTCTCTCGAGAAGATAGTACAAACACCAATATCCACACAAGACTGAATCTCTTTCTTGTATCTCATCTCCAGAGTATTCAAGTTGTTTTCCACTTGTAGCCATGTATTTCTGTACTTCTGTTGGCATCATCAAACCAAATGAGTCAAAGTATTCACAGTATCTATCACCAATTCGATAACATACCCAGTGAGTACCAGGTCCAATCTTACTGTCGAGATTGACTATCCCACATTCATTCTTTTTTATTTGTCTAGGAAGATTGTCTCTTGAAAATACTCCTCTAAAATGTTTTATTCCAAGTTGTTTAACCCAATTGATTAAATCAAAGTTGGATAAGGGTTTGTTTACAAAATGGTTCCTAGTATGGGGATTGAATTGAATGGACTGTTTTTGCCCAGTAGAAGTCCTTTTCCTTTTCTTTTTTTTTTCATTCCATAACCGATTGGGTTATTCCATGTACCAAAAACAGGAGGAGATTGCCATGGAATCATAGCATGTTTCCCACCTTTCTTTCTGGGTACAATGTCATCTGGAACATGAACAGGTATTGACCGTCTTGGACGGCTGCTTTCAACATGCAAACCTTTTCCAGTTAATTTTCTGATTGCTTCTATAGCCAAAGGAATTCCAATGCTGGCGAGTATTGTTCCAATACCCTTTCCAGTCTGCGCTTTTGTTGGTTTTATAACAACGTCTCCACCATACTGCATTTTTTGGATAACATCAGCCATCTGTCTCGTATTCAATAAATTTCCTACATTCAATAATTGGGATAAATTGGCATTAGGAATAAGAAATCCTCCTTTTTGTTTCTTTCCAAATAGTTTATCAATGCCGAGACTTGCTAATGAAGAAAGAGCACCTGTAGCCAATGCTGGAGCCGCTTTAGCTACTGCTTTACCTGCATAAGGCAATAGTCTTGTTCCAAGTGAAAAAAGACTGGACCAAAGAGAACCTCCTTCTTGGACTGATTTTCTGATCTGTGCTTTGGATATCTTTACATCAGCACCTGTTCCATTTCTCTGTGATTTGGCTAATTTTTTTATCTGTGTTTTTGTCAACATCATTTGATCACCTCCAGTGAGATCTCCATGTGCGAGTCTCAATGTTACCGGTGAATTTGTTTGTATAGCTTTTGCAAGCCTTTGCTTCTGACTGTTTGAAAGTCTTACTCCATGAGGATGATAAGTAGTCATATAATATATGTTTATACTAAATTGTATTTAATACAAACAATCATTTAATTTAATTATTTAATTGTTTTATTTAATTATTTAATTTATTTAATTTACATTGATCTAAGAATTAATTTTCCATCAGTCTTTCTCATCTCAATATCCTGCTCATAGAGGACCAGTGCATACACACTGTAATCAGCATCTGTTGTACCACTCAAGTGTATTTGAAAGTCAGTTTTGTCATTCCATCTTTAATATCCTGTTTCTGTTTTGTCAGATCGAAATAAACAAAAGGGAATATTGTACCGAAATTGCCCCTGTTAAGAAGGGTACTTTCACTGAAATCATTTACAGCTTGAACATATTTCAAAACATCTCTAAATACTCTTGTTGGTTCAGTTGAGGGTTTATAACGAAGCTCTGGATAATCATTTCCATTGCCAACCTCAAGATAACAATCAGTCAAAGTTCGGTTATTTGCAACTGAGAATGTGTTATAGAGAAATTTATTGGCTTCTTGATTTGCATCATTGGCATCATTGATGATGAATACAAAGACATGCCTGGGTTTGTTTATTGCTGTGGAAATACGGAAATTGGCAGTCTGTTGTCTTGTTGAATTGCCTCTCTCAATCAATTCTCTCATGTAAGTCCACTTTTGTTGTCAAGATACTTGCTCATGTATAAGGACTTTCCCGCAGAATTGAAAATAATACGAGGAACAATTAGCTGGAATTTAGTTAGTACCACACGACATTCATCAGTAGCTTGCCAAATTAAATTGGCATCACTCTCAAGTGTCAGGCTCAACTCTATTTTTGAGTTAGGCATAAGTTCATCCCAAAAGCTCTTGAAAAAACCGTATCTGTTCAATGCAAGCTCTGCATTTACTTTACCGGCTGCACCATTCAATAGTGCTTTACGATCTGAGAATCCTTTGTTATAAGCAGCTTGTACCACTCTGTTTTCAGCACCTCTGCTGGTGTCAAGATAGAAGAACTCATTGGTTCCCTGACTTACAGCATAACCCTGTGAATACTCAAGCAATGACTTAATATTTGTGGCTTGGTTAGCGTCTCGGCATTCATAAACATCAAGACCATTCATTTTTACATTAATGGTGTTAATAAGAGCGTGAACTGAATTAACAATACCATTTCGATCTGCACCAGCAATATCAGCTCCATCTGCAAGCTTTTTTACAATGAAATCAACATTCAAACGGGCATTATACCAGTCAAATGGTGTAGTCTCTCCACTGTTATCAACAATGAAACGGTAACCTGTTTTCTTCTGATGAGCATTGTTTGCTACTACAGTATTAAGTGCTGTCTCTAGTTCGAACACTACATCTTCATATCTTTCGATATATTTTGAGTCACGATAGTTTGACATATATTATTGTGTTAGATAAAAGTTATTTTATTTTACGAGGTCGACCTCTCTTTCTTTTGATTAAACCACCAGTCTGGCTCACACTCTCAGTTCCACTCTTGTTTCCACTTTTTCTCTTTTTCAAAAGTTCTATGATTTTGTCACCAGCTTTTTTGCCAGCATGTTCACCAATTGTTGTGGCTGCTTTTTTTCCAGCTGTTTTGATCATATCAGTCACAATACCTTCACCATGTTGTTCATATTTTTTAAACTCAAACCGTTTCATATACTATTAGGTTTTATAATTCCACACCTCTCAAGAATAACTCAATATACCAATCTATCCCATTCAAATCGACTGGAGCTCCAGAAGAGTCTGTGACATAAAAGCGTATTGAGCTGATATTATGTGTTGAGACAGGATTCCATGAAAGAAAACGAGGTTTGTAAGTGAAAGGTAAACTTCTAACGAGATTTGTGACTGGTATAACTGCGATTGTATTTGTGCTATTTCCATCAACAATGCTATCTATCACCAAATCACAATTGATATAAATTTCATCTACTCCTCTTGTAATGTCAGGTAGATTTGTTCCATATTCTCTGGCTGAAACTAATTTTGAATCGAAACCGATAAGTTTTCTGAAATCATTATTTCTGAGATCCACACGATAATTTTCATTGAGTTCAATCAAAATGCGGTATGTTGATAAAACGAAAGTTATATTAATACCATACTTGAATTTTGATTTGTCTGTTTCAGATGGATTCAGTACATGGCTATTTTTTCTCATATACTCATGAATGTAACTATTGATATCGTCGTATGAATACATCCCGTTAACGAATGTTATTGTTTCCCAGTTTACACCTTTGTCATAGCTGTATTTAATTTGATTATTTCCAAAAATATCTCTGATATTGTACCAACTGTATGTCATATTGATAACATTCACAGCCATTTCATATTTCAAATCATTCGTTAATTTAAGAGGTGTATTGAATCTTTTTTCAAAATCATGACTCTTGCTGACACCAATTTTGTCTCTGTTTTTACTGTTGAATCGTAATGAAATTTCTGTCATATACTTTTACATTAGATATTTCATCATTATTTTATTCAACTCACCGGTTTTCAGGATTCCCAGTCTGTTCAATGTATGCAATATTTTTGTGAATTCATTTTGAACATTTTTGCTGTTGTTGCCGGCTGAAATAGATCCACCAAGTAACTGTAGTCTTGAAAGCATGTCACCCAAAAATGCATCTCTTGAACCCATGCCTGAACCAATAGTTGATGCACCTTCCTCAACTGCGCCAATTCTTTTTCGGTACTTTTGTAGTAATTTGATCTCTTGAGTCAATTCATATATCTTTTCTTTATTTTTATCCCTCTTCGTTTTGGTTTGTGATAGATGAGCTTTTTTTATTCCAACATCTTGGGTTAATTTACCAATCATTTTGTCATACTTGTTGATGTCGATTTCACCATCCATATATGATTTAAATATCTGTGATGGAGGAGGCAATTTATGTTTCATCAATGTTTGAATATCCTCAAGTGAAAAACCTTTGTCAAGATCTGACTTATATGGTGCTTCTGTTTCAGTCATCATTTTAGGTTTGTAATCAATTGGTAATGTTGTTTTCATTGGTACTGATTCAGGTAACGTGTTCATCAGCATAAGATCTTCGAAACCAGATGTCAAGGCTTTTTGATTCTTTTTCAACTGTTTAATAACTTCATCCTGTTTTTCGTCGACACTTTCTTTCACACTCTTCTGGACATCAATAGAGGGTTTCAGTAATTCTGATGTTGTATCATAAGCATCCTGTTTTCTGTATTCATAAGTCTTGATAACATCACGAACTTCTCTAGTTTTATTTCCAGCTTCAATTCCACTTTTAAGAAGACTTTTCATTCGTTCTATATCCATATACAATTGTGTTAGACTAATCTAAACTATTTACATATGGAAATCCCTAATTATGATATTCAGGGTTTAAAGAATTCATTCAGACAGTTGTATCCGTATATGCCAAAAGACACTTTCAGGATGCTGCTGGCTGGTAATTCTGGATCTGGAAAGACAACATTGTTCATGCATCTGATTATGGAACCATTGGTTTATTATGATCAGATACATCTTTATGCAAAAAATTTAGATCAAGACAAGTACAAATATCTTCGGAAAGTAATGGATGAAATAAGCAGTCACATTGGATATCCTGCCTTGGTTTGCAGTCAAGAAGAGATATTGCCAGTTGAACAAATAAAAGACACAAATTTGCAGCGATTGGTTGTTTTTGATGATTTCGTGACTGACAAGAAACAAGATCAGATAATCAGCTATTTCATTCAGGGGAGACACAAGAACTGTTCAGTCATATATCTCACACAGTCATTCTATGGATGCCCAAAATCAATCAGACTCAATTGCAGTCACTTCTGCCTTTATGATTTCCCATCCTCAAGAGAAAGGAACTTGATTGCACAAGAACTTGGAATAGACAAGAAGAAATACATTGAAGCCACCAAGGAACCATATTCCTTCTGTTATGTCGACAAGCCGATGAAGACAATCAAGAGAAATTTTTATGGTGCTGTTTAATCTAATCTAATATTATATGGCAATCAACAATTTTCAAAATCCAGAAAAACAATAAGAGACTACCTGTCATCTATGAAACCAAACCACCTGAATTCTTGGAAGATTAATCTAACAAGATGATATAATGGGAGTTTTTAATGCTCAAATAAATCAAGATAAAACAGAAACTGGTGAAAGAGGCCCTGCAGGTCCAATTGGTCCCAAAGGTGAAAAAGGTGATAGAGGTCCAAAAGGTAATACAGGTGCAATTGGTCCACAAGGAGCTACTGGAGCTGTTGGTCCCAAAGGTGATGGATTTAGATTAACACAAGATGGTAATTATGACATTGAAAATAAACGTTTGATAGATGTTGGTGATCCAGTAAATCATTATGATTCTGCTAACTTGGGATATGTTAATGATGCTGTTTTATCAATTGAAGGAACACGTGTTAATCCATTTAAATTTCTTCTTGAAGATATATCAAAAACAACTATTCTTAGAAATGCGAATAATCTGCGATTAGAAGACTATGATAAAAGCCCATACAATTTCAATAAAAAAGCCTTGTCTTTTGTCATTCCTTCTGCTGGTCTTACAACTGTTCTTCGTTTTGATCTGACACAATTGGAAGTTTCAAAGTACACTTTAGTTGTTGAGTTTTATACTGATGGTAGCCCAAACAATGCAACAGTCGATGACGACAATCTGTCATCAAATTTAATTGAAAGAAAGGATTCAATAAAAAGAGCATTTCCAAAGACTCATCTTGTTGATGGTTATCTTAAGAGAATATTCTTCCTTGAAAAAACAAGTCATGGTTCCACATCAATGGAGTTATTGTTGATTTCACCATATTTACAAAATAATGCCAAACATCATGTCATAGTTTATGGTGTTTATGGATTTTCTAATATCATTTTATCACATATTCACGACCCAGCTTTTGAAATAGAAGAAGGAAGAATTGTATTTGATCGTGAGCTTAAAATGAGTTTTCATAGAATAGTTAATGTTGCAAATCCTATACTTCTACAAGACTGTGCAAATAGAAAATACGTTGATGATATTACAAAAGGTAAAGCGGATAAAACATATCTCAATAATAACTTTGTGAAAAAAGATGGAAGCGTTGCGATGACTTCTGATTTGAATCTTGGAGGTAACAAATTGACTAATGTAGCAGCGCCAACAGCAAACAATGATTCAGCCACAAAGGGGTATGTTGATAATAAAACAGCTGATTTCCTTAATATAAACACAGGCGGTGTGATTTATGCACCTGTTAGCATGAATAGAAATGATCTGTTTGGCATACCAGATAACCCAAGATTTGGTTATTCAGCTGTAAATAGAAACTATGTGAACAATAATTTTTTGAAACTAAATGGAAGTGTTGCGATGACTTCTGATTTGAATCTTGGAGGTAACAAATTGACTAATGTAGCAGCGCCAACAGCAAACAATGATTCAGCCACAAAGGGGTATGTTGATACTGAAATTGCTGGAATTACTGGCATTGATGTTTCTCCATTTCTTAAAAAAGACGGAAGTGTTGCAATGACTGGTGATCTTGACATGGGTGACAATAAAATAACAAATGTTGAGACTCCAAACTCTGATAAAGATTCTGCCAACAAAAAGTATGTTGATGACCTTGTTTTTTCAGCATCTGGAGCACAAAAAAATCCATTCGCTTTTCTGTTGAAAGATATTTCCAAGTCAACAGGGATACAAAATGTTAATAGCCTCCAAATTGAAGATTTTAACAGATCACCATATCATATTAACAAGTCATCATTGTCTTTTTTGATTCCAACAAGTGGCAACTTCACATCCAAGATTCGTTTCAATTTAACATCAATGAGAAATGCACAGTATACATTCATTATTGAGTTTTATTCCCCATCTAATCCTCAAAGTGCTGTAGTTGATTTAGATGTCAAAACTGTAAATATGCGTGTTGCTGGTCAATTGCTTGAAAAACCTTTTTTACAAACACCTGATGTAGATGGTTATATGAAACAACTGATAACACTTGAAAAAACGGGCGGTGGACAAGCAGCAATAGAGTTGGAATTGAGAAGTACATCTCCATCTGTTAACACCAAAACACATATCATCGTTTATGGGGCCTATGGCTATCATACCAATTTGTCTTACTTTCTCCATGACCCAGCTTATGAAATTGAAAACGGCCATGTTGCGTTTGGTAGTAATATTGACATGAAACTAAACAAAATCCTCAACCTGCAGGATAACCCCTCAAACCCACAAGACGCTGTAAACAAAAGTTATGTGGACCAGAGGTTGCAAACCAAACTCGATATGATTGCACAACAAAATCTGAATATGAACAACAATGCCATTACTGATCTTGCTCCACCCGTCAACGCAGACGATGCGGTGACAAAACGTTATACTGACGAATATTTTCTCCGACGAGACGGTTCGACTGCAATGTATGGCGATTTGTCGATGGGTGGAAATAGAGTGACTAATTTAGCGGACGTGGTGAATGAAACTGATGCAGTGAACTTTAGAGTTTTAAATCGAGCTTCACAAACCATCAGAGCAAACACTTTATTATTGAATGGAACAAATGCGATGGCAGCGGATATGAAACTTGGAGGGCATAAAATCATTGACTTAAAAGAAGGAACAAATAAAACCGATGCCGTAAATTTAGATCAATTAGAAAAAAGTCATATTTCATCTGCTTCTCATCCAAAGAATGCTTTCAAATATTTGATGAATGATATCGATGAAATTAGCACTGAATATGGCTTGACAGTTAATGGATATGTCAATTTACCTCGTTCACCACATTTGATTTCAAAAAAGGTCATTGATATAGACTTGAATAAAGAATCTGAAGATACTTACAGAGCCAAAATTGGATTCAATATGTATACAATAAAAGATGGAACATACACTTTCATTCTCGAATGGCTATTTCCTGATTATGAAGGAATGAGTCTTAGTAGTGTAACATTCAGTTCAACTAGTGGAATTTCAATTCATAAAACCGTAGGGAGAAAATTTGACAACAGAAATGAAGATCATTCGAGATATTTATTATGGTTTGAAAAACCTTCAGCAAGTTCATCACCTGAATATTTATATTGTACGATTAATATTAATGCTAACCCAACTTATCCAAATAAGTACAAAGTTCATTGTGTTGTATATGGTATTGGTTTTGAAGCAGTAGACGTTCCATCAAGTGTTTACGACTTCTCTGAACCTTTCAAAATCGTGAATGAGGAAATACAATTACAAACTGATTTGGATTTGAATGGTTTTGATGTGAAAGAAAATGATAATTGGTTGTTTGGTGGAGACAATGGTGAATTCACAATGCTGAATAATATTAATATGAACAGCTATTTAATAAAAGAGGCTAAACTTGGTGGTGATTTAAATCTGAATGGGTATAGAATTCATAATAATAGTTTGAATCTATTTCGTTCAAGCGTTACAGGTGTAATTATGGAAACAGCTTTCGATCTCGGAGGATTTGCTCTCTATCAGCCAAAATTAGGAGGTGATCTAGATTTGAATGGGAATGGAATAATCGGTCAAATACAATATTTAAATTGCTCTGTCAAAGCCAAACAAGGACATCATAAGAATGCTTTAAAGCCTGTATTGATAAATGGCTCTGATTTTTTAGTCATTCATAACAATAACTTTTATATTAAGAAAATGTATGTATTACAAGGAACAAAACCCGGAATATTCTACTTCAAGACAAAAGCTGAAGGTGGTAGGCCTTTGCCATTACCAGCAACTATTTATGAACACAGACATAATACTATGAGTAGAAACATCACAACGGTTAACGTCAATAAATCATTATCGAGAGGCTATTTTATAATTGACTATTCACATCCTAATAGTGGAGCATTTGATACAGCATTCACACTTGAAGTGGTCATGAATTAATCTAAATTAATATTATAATGGGTGTATTCAATCATTCACTAAATCAAGACAATAAAGGTGATAAAGGTGATAAAGGTGATGGATTTACATTAACACAAGATGAGCATTTTGATATTGGAGGAAATAAAATAACAAATGTTAATGAAGGAACATCGGATGATGATTGTGTAACAAAAAAACAACTAGATTTGAAGTTAGATAGAGCAACTTTTGTTATTTCAAATTCACTGCCTGGTATACCTGTTCTTGATGGAATTTCAATTGCTTTGATACCAGCTCTGTCTGTAGTGACAACTGATGCTGATGATAGAGTTTCTAGTTGGCTGGATCCTGTTAATAATGTCACTTTTACACAAACTTCTAATTCGAAAAAACCATTGTTACTGAGAGATTCAGTCAAGAAAAAGTTTTTCATACGTTTTGATGGCAGTGATGACTACTTGGAGAACAGTTCATTTGATGTTTCTAAAGTTGCTGGACGGAGTGGAAATACTTGTACTGTTATAATCATTGCAAACACAAAACAAACAAAATGTCAATCACAATTTCAATGGGGTAAGGGTGCTGTTAGATTTGGTGTTCATCTGCCTTGGATTAATGGAGCATGTTATATTGATTTCGGTTCTATATTAAATGGAAGACTTGCTGTTTCTTCTTTGGCTAATCTGACGGGAAATATTGAAGTTTTTACTGTTCGAGTTGATGGTCATAATATGGAATTTTTCAGAGGTATTTCATCAATGACACCAGTTGGAACAGGATCAATTTCAGCAACATTGACTGGTAGTGCACAAGAAATGTTTATTGGTTGTCAAGTTCATACAGATGGTTCTGCAATTAATTTTTGTGAAATGGATCTTTATGCTTTTGCTGTTTGGCAGAAATCACTAACTAACCAAGAACTGAGAAATATGTATCGTTTCATTGAAGATTATTTTGATCTTTAAATTTTTGTCTAAACAACTGATATATGAAAGACTTATTGAGATATGTATCTTATGTTTTCAAGATTTACAAAAAAGACTACCCCAATTTAGATGATTCTATATTAAAATCCTGTCTTGCATACAAATTTTTATACCACAAGCATTTCAAAGGATATATTACTATAGATGATATCATAAAATCTCACACAGACATAGGCCTTATTGGTCCCGGAAGCGGTTGTTTATCAAACTTCTTAGAACATACTCTTGGTTGGATTGATGTATTACAGACTCATGCTATCCTCCATGATGCATATGGAAGATTTTACAATGATTATTCATTGGGCCGTGGATATAGTTATGCCATATCTAAGCACCTCACAACAAAGCGAAGAAAAAGATCTCCATTATGCGGCCAGATATCTGGAATACTTTATTGTATTTTTAATAGAATTATTGTATAAATGATATATATGTCAGTCAAACGTAAGAATATATTCAACTGGAATCATATTTCAGATGAATTAACAGAAGATCAGGTAAATGAATTAAAATCCTATTACCGAACATATCACAGAAAGTGTTGGGCTCATAAACAGGCGGTTAAACGGTTCAAAAAATGGAAATTAGCTGGTAATTCAGCGTCTATTATATTTGCAACAGGTGGTCTTGCTGCAAGCGTGGCAACCGGTGGTGTTAGTTTGGTAGCCATCAGTACAGCATCACTTTTGATACAAGGGTGGATGAAGCATAAAAACCTAGATTTGAAAATCCAAAATTGCACATATGCTTATCAAAGCTATCAACATCTACTCAATTCAATAAAAGACAAGTTGAGAAGTGGTGATTTTGATGCTTTAAGTATACAAATCTCAATGAAGAATATCGATGATTATGTGACTGATAATAGTCCAATTATTGATAAGTACCTACTGAAATATGATGAAAAATTCACTGCTTGATAATACGAATAATCTTATCAAATCTCAACAATAGAATCTCAACCCAATATTGATCATAAAATTTTAATGTCTTCTTTGATCTTGTAACTATTATTTCATCAAATGGTAGATCAAGCATTATGAATATTTGCTTAAGCATAAATTTGGTGCTTATCATTCTTTTACGATTCTTATTCACCGAAGGGATGATAGTGTCTATCTCTTCGAATATTTTCAATATTTTACTCTTATCTTTTACTGAAATTTGAAATCTATTCTTGCAACATATACCATTTATCACATTTTTAATATGGTACTTCCGATGATATACAGATTTTCGCCGTATTTTATACATATTATTATGAAAGTCAATGTACTCTTTACAATAATCATAACTATGAACTGAACCACAATTTAGACAAACATTTTCACCATCATCGTTAAACATTCTCTGATTATCACAGCAAGGTGCTTTCACACTTTTAACAACTTTGACCAATAGCTGATCACAAAAAGGACATGTCAACTCCCCCATATTCTTCAATTCATTGTGGATTACTAAATTACAACTCATCTATATTATATGAGATATTATTTCTTTATGCAGCTAACACATGACGTCTATAGGCGATGACTCATTCCCTGTTTTCCGAGAATGTCACGCTTGGTGATTTTTCCGAGAATGTCACGCATTTTATGAAGTGTGCAGACCTTGGTTCCATCAGATTGAGCAACTATAGATTCCATCAAATTAAATAACTATATATTCCATCAAATTAAATAACTATATATTCCATCAAATTAAATAACTATATATTCCATCAAATTAAATAACTATATATTCCATCAAATTAAATAACTATATATTCCAGAATACGAGACCAGAAGGCAGTAGTATAGTGTTTGGGGAAAACGAGATCAATTGATCTCGTACCCCCAAACACTATACTACTAAAGTAATTCTATTAATGTTATTAATAACAATTAATTGTTCTTTGTACATGTATGGAGAATTTTCGATTCTGGTCAAAACATTCCTTACATTTGCTGTTACATGATTATTAATCTAGTATTCCAGAACCACCAGTAACATCCCAAAATGGAACAGATAAAAATCCAGCAACATTGAAGTGGGAAAAAGTATTAGGTGCAAATTACTACATGGTGAAAATAATGGGAGCTGATATAGGTGATGATTGGAGATTCACTATGACTCCTCGTAAATGAAGAATGGTGGAAACCCTGATGTAACAGTGATACGTATAGAAGTAGAAGCTATAACCGGCACCGAATGCATCCGAACTTTGCCAAAACAAGAACTGAGTTTATATGAATTACTTTGGTCATTATAGTGTGATTGCCGTTTGCATTTACACAACATTTGTGAGGCAATGGATCAGTTAGCCACTGCCTATGACTTGTATGCTTGAACAGGGGATATTCCACTTCCTCTTTCTCCAAGTTTTAGGAATACCCTCAAGTTGCCATGTTGGTTATTGATCAATAAGTAGATTGTTTTGAAGAAGTTAGTGCTGAACTCTTGGTAATGATAGAACCAGTCACCAGCAGCCAATAATTTATTTTATCTTATCCCATTGTCTTTGCTTTTTTGTAATAAAAAATAGGACACAAGGATTGGTTAATAATGTTTCACCTGCCCTTCAGATACATCTGCAGACCAAAACAGGAGCACACAATTGCAACAACAACTTTATTACGACTAATTAAAACGTAATCACAATTTGTCCACCCGATCTTGTGTGTATTTGACTGTTGGGGTAAATACATCAGCCATAACAGTGACACTTTATGAGCACAGATCTCATCGTGCTGGTATTATGAAGAAAATCTCTGGCCAGGTGCGTTCAATTTCTTATAATGTTTGGGGTGTGTCCATGATATCCACTATTTGTCAGATACATACCACATCCAGCAATATAATACTCGGTAATCGAAAGGTTTTTTTTTCTTTATCAGAGGTTCTTCTGATGCAAAGGCCTTCTTGCTGTCATAGCTGCCCTCCTACCACTTGAAGTTGAATGTTGTTCCTTTCTCATCAATGTGTCATAGATCATAGATCGAATATAGTAGAACTGATGCTTGTTGTTGGTGGCGCGTGTTTTCCTACCATTTCAGTCATTTAAATCCACAAAGTTTTTTCATGAGCTTCGATCTCTTGTTTTGCAGGTATCATAAAGACTACTTAACATGCATGATGCATATATGCCGCCTGTTCAGACCGTTTTTATTGGTGAGCATTTATTCGGTCTGATTATACATGTACATTAATTTTACATGCATTTGTGGTTCTAATGTAAATGCTACATGAAGGTAAAACTGTTATCACCCAATACAGGCGTGCGTTTCTCAAAACTTCGGAAAACATTCGGACCCGAGTTCTAAGTATTTTTCAAGCTGGTTTTCTTTCGATTGGTAATAGCTGTTTGCGCAAAATATCCTCGTGTAGTCTAGTCTCAGTTTTGTAGCCTGCTTTCTTAAAAGATTACTAAAATGTTACAAATCGAGTTTCTGGTAATGAACGTAAAAAGTGGACGTAAAATAGTTTTTCAGGCCCGTTTCTCGAAAGTCCCGAAAACTTTTCGGGCCCGAAAAGTAATTTGTAAAACTGCAAATCCGCTTCTCCAAAAAGTTGCTAATTTAGTATGTTTTGAAGGTAAGAAAGAGGCGGCCAGGGGCGTAGCCAGGGGAGGGTTCCAGGGGTTCCGGAATCCCCCCTTTGAGCTATGACCATGTTTATAATTTCAAGACGAAAATTTATCGGAACCCCCTTTCAGAATTTCGCTTCTGAAGAACAAGAAAAGAAAATCAATTTAAAAAGGAATTACATGCTATATCGAGGGTTACAAAAGGTTAAAATACGGCAAAAGGGAATGAGTGTCCAAACTATCTAAACAACGCAGACCGTTGTCCATACTTCTGAAGAAAAACTCATACACTCAATCTCTCACTAACGAAGAGAAGGACACTCTACTGACCCATCATTTTAAGCCTGGGGACCGATATGTTTTCCCTATACAACAAAGCTTCACGATAAAATGAGCTAATTTCAAAAATCTTCTCAGAATGAATACCCATGGCTTGTTTACAGCGAATCAGAAGATGGAGGTTTTTGTAAAAATTGTATGTTGTTTTCGACATATACCGCTACCGCT
>JAEMWC010000519.1:180000-200000 GCA_016490735.1 Pachyseris speciosa
GCACTTTCTCCTTAATTATTGAAAGACCCTGAGTGTTGGTCCGGCCGAGGTTTTTGGAACCCGCGACCTCCCGCACGGTAGTCCGGTGCTCTACCACCAAGCTAACCGGTCAGCGGCAGGTGACTACCATCACCCAGGGTTTTGATGTGGAGATTTTCCGTTAATTATTAATTTAATGAATGAATGAATTAATTAATTAATCTCCTTTATTAGAAAAAAAAAAGGTTCAGTCCGTCTCCGCCCACAAATAGCAAAGGTTAATCGCGGTGGGCGGAGCAACACGCAGTCCGTGGTTAACCGATCAATCCGTTGGTGGCGCAAGTGGCTAAACGCGGATCAAGAATTACCCAGCATTGCAGTTCACGCCTTGCAAGAATGTGAGCATGAATTCTTTCCAAACGTACACAAGTTGCTGCGTATTTTGTGTACGTTGCCAATTACATCAACAGAATGTGAGCGATCGCTCAACACATTGCGCCGACTGAAAACTTACCTGAGGGCGACCATCACCAGCAAGTGAGAATCTGGACTCGCTCTTATGAACATCCATTACAATAGGCAAATTGACGTTGGTGCAGCAATCGACATTTTTGCACTTTTTTTTCCTTCTTGCAGATGTCCCAGCTGAGTGAACGGTAAATCACAAGACTACAGTGTTTGATGAAGAATGTAATGTATTCAATAACTATTAACTTGCCCATTTTTAATTTTATTACCATCTCTTCAGGAAGCGAGATTTGTTATCCCCTCTTAGAAACGCTAGCTACGTTTGGCGCTGAGATTATAGGAAATGTGTGCTCAGAATGAAGGAAACGCCATTTCTGAGGACCTAAAATGAAAACATTTCCGGGGGAGCATGCCCTCGGATCCTCCTAGCGAAGAGTGCCTCCAGCGCTCGGTTGTCAGACGGACCAGCAATACTGCATTAGGAACACCCCTCTCCCAAAAGGCTGGCTACCTCCCTGAGAGCAGCGTTATTGCAAGATTTGATGCCTAAAAAGGTTTTCTTTCAAAGATACAGCGGGAATAATGGAACCCGTAATAGGCCCGAAATGTTTCGAGTCTTTCGAGAAACGCACGCCAGGCCAGAAACGTTTTCGGGAGTTTTGAGAAACGCGCTCCAGAGGCCCGTTTCTCGAAAGTCCCGAGAGGTTTTCGGACCCGAAAAGCCAATTGTAAAACTGCACTCCGCTTATCCTTAAAGCTGGCAATTTAGCATGTTGTTTCAAAGTGAGAAAGAGCAGCGTTATCGCAAGATTGGATGCCTAAAATGGTCTTCGTTTTAAAGATACAGTGGGAATCATTGGACCCGAAAAAGGCCCGAAACGTTTTGGGGCTTTCAAGAAACGCACAGCAGGAGTATATCCTGAAACGCAGGAATAGAAGGTGAGGTGCCACCATGTACTCAGCCAGATAAGGAGTTAATATTTTGTTATGGTTTTAACAGTCATGAATGCGAAGCTATGAGCAAGTTTTATCACTCTGTTTGGGAAAAGATTCTGTCACTCAGTCGGTCAGTCAGTGGATGGTTGTCGTTAACGTTTTTGTTACTTTCGCTGACCAGTTCATTCTACTCAGGTAACCTTTGTAAAATGGGAGAATAATAAAGTAGCATTTGGCAAAGGAAATGTGCAAAATGAGTAAATGAGGGTGGAAAAGATTTTTAGGGGCAGTCGATAAATATAGCTAAAGGTGCCGAAATTATCCGCTAATTCCGAATAGGAATATTGCAGTCTTTTCACATTTTTCTCGCGAAGCTTCATTCAGGGTCTTGAATTTCATATTTTTTTACATCAGCAATCGACTCAATTTCCAGTCGGTGGTTTGGTTTTATTTTTAAACAAATTTCTTCCGATTATGACCAAAAGATAAATACCTTGTCTATCGCTGACCTCATACTCCACCCCATCCGTAGTCAAGGGTGCGGGCTCTGGGAACGAGTTTGTTTATTTTGTTGAAAACACCATTACTGCACGTGCCTAAACTCACCCTCCAGCCCGGGCTGAAATTTGAATGCGATTTCATGAGGTTTCTTCAGCCTTTCAACCTGTAATCGCAAACGTCTTTTTAAGAAGCCGGGCTGAAATTTTACCGTGGGCTGAAATTCGTCATGTAATGACGCCCTTGGGCACCAGTTTCTTTGGGTAAATTTTTGTAAGATTCACATGACCTGCATATGAAATGACACGTATGATAAAACAATTTGAGGTAATTCAGGACTCGAGGTCTTGGAGTAGTTGTTACATACTCGTCCTTTAATGCTTTCGAGTGGTGTACCATGTAACATCCCACAAGTCACTTGTATTCTTGGTACACACAGAAGTGACAAGTAGGATGTTTCATGGTAAATTACGAGAAAGCTTTGCCTGACAGTTCTGTTTTATACCATGCCATAAAAACAATACCGCAATACAATCATTGCAGTGACTGATGAGAAGGTTCAGGGGAATACCCACTGTGGTGGTGAGTGGTGAGTTGTGAAGGGCAAGTGTTGTTCCCAACACAGCAGATTTCTGTAGAATACTGATGTCACAGTCAATGTCCAGTAGATCCAGATAGCTTCTTAATTTCACTGGGGTCGATCCAGTGCTCCTTTCGCAACTCGCTGCGAAGCTCTAGAATACCCGTCTGCTGCGCAGGTTGTAATCTTTAGCACCTCCTTTACTGCGATTTTTTGGTACCCAGGGACTGCAACATCAATCAACTGACACTCCCGTGGTTCTTTTTCACGACTACAATGTCAGGCCCCCGATGCTCAACTTTCCTGTCCGTAATTTTTTATTTGACTTTGTAAAGCGCATATGGGTGTTAGGTAAAAGCGCTATAGAAATTTCTTAATTAATTAATTTCTTAATTAATTAATGAAGTCGAGATCCCAGAAGATCTTAGGTTTGTCCTCATCATCCAAGACACGCTCCGGCGAATGTTATTACCAAAGGTCGCTAACCTCGTACCCATACTTTGTTCATAGTGCCCAATGTAAGTTTTGACGCCACAATCCAGTGATATCTTGAAGCACGCGATTCGAGTCACGGGTTGATCTTAAAAAAAAATGTGACAGTAGGTAACAACTTATGAATGATTCTTAAGTTTACAAGTTTACGACCCCATCGGGTGGGTAAGTTGGAATTCTATTTTACAAAACTCCCATTCATACTCAATTGAAATAAGGTAATAAGGAAATAAGGTATAAAGAATAATGATTGACCAGCGGACTAATCCAAGCTGGAACAGCTTGGTTTAGGGGAGATCGAGTCTAGCAGTGGGTCCCACGCGAAGAGGGTGGTAGGGTAGGCCGTTCCCTTCAACCTCGTACCCAGGGCTTTTTTTCCCCTCCCCCTAAGTGAGGGAAAAAGCCCTGGGAACGAAGTTGCGTTCCCTTCTCCGTGCTCCGCTGGAAAACTGATTGTAAATGGAATGAACGAGTCGTCTCGGTAGTTATTGTAAAGCAATTACGAAATCAGGTCAAAGAATGCTCACCTGGTTGAGAAAACCACATTATTATTGCGTATTTCAACTTTACATATCATTATGAGTGTTGTGAATACTGAATGTGAAACCGACCTCTTTCTTCGCCATAACCATAACTCATTCATTAGCATGGCGCGCATTTTTTTTTGGGGGGGGGAGGGGGGGGGGGGTGAACATGGCAATTTTAATTTCCCTTGGGAAATTAGCGAATTAAATTGATTCAAAATGAAAGGAAAATTTCACCATTCGCAAACCAAAGTCTGGACGTGGCCGTCTCCTATTTCCTTAAAGTGTATATGACACGAAATTTTTTATTTCATTTTCTGGTAGTTCGACATGTATAAATAACGGTTTGAGCGTTAAAAATCGGCGAAAAAAAAGTTAAATGCCTCTTTTTCGATCAAAATTCGCGCTATTTTTGCCAAAAAATTTGTCACAGCGGCGCGCGGCCAAAAACCTCTGTCACGTGACCTTTGTGACGTCAAGTTGTTTGCAAGATTCTCAACATGGCTGAGAGTGTAGCAGGGGCACCCAACGAAAAGTTTCGGTAGATATCTGTTCGGTGGAGTGTAATTCGCCTTGGGTTTTCGGCGTCGATTAAAGAGTGCACTAGGATTTTCGTAACTAAAACGTGGCCTAAAAGATTCGCAATTGGGAAATCATAGCCCCTGAGGTTTTCGGAAAGGTCGTAATTGCTGTTTTTGACAGTCAAAAACGTCAGCTAGCATTTTCGGAAAGCAAATAGTTCCCTAGAAAGTTCATGGAAAGTTCATTTCAGCTTGCATTTTCGCGAAGGAAGATTTTGTTCCCTAACATTTTCGGACAATTAAAATTTCAGCTAGGGAATCCGAACAGATCAGCTTCTTCTAGCTTATGAAAACATCACTTTAAACAGACTTCAAGCACCATGAGGTACTTAAAAATGCCTTTCTACAGCTTTTGGTTGATTTGGCTCGTTGGGTGCCCCTGAGTGTAAGTGAGCCAGTTCGAAGAGGTGGTCGATATTGTGTGGCTGGAGCGCCAAACAAACAAAGCTGTAGAAACACAAGCTACACACCAGGAATTAAGATGCATCAATTCCCATCTGACCCAAAAGTTCGGACTCAATGGGTGAAATTTGTCCAACGCCATCGCGTTGACTTTAAGAAGCCTGTAAACAAACACGCCGCCTTGTGCTCAGCTCATTTTGAGCTGAGTTGTTACTCAGTGGCATTTGGACTTTCGCTGGAAGGGATGGAGGAGTCAAAGCGAAACAAAGTTCTTATAAAAGGATCGGTTCCAACAAGGCACACCGTTCTTCCAGCAGTGCCTGAAGAGCTAACGGACCGTAAAAGAAGACAAGTAAGGACTAATATTCTTTTTAGTTTAGCTCCTGTAAGCATGTTCCTGCAGCATGGAAGCTCAAGTTTAGGATGTTCCGCTTTAGATTTGCAGCGACGCGTAGTGAGTCGTGATTTCTTTCTCCCATCCGTAAACAGACTGTCAGTTTTTCTTAAAACAACTACGTGCATATAAATTTTTCTGACATGCCTTCGAGCGGTCAAGATCATGACGATCTTCGGTGCCCGAGAATAAGACATCAGTAAGGAGGTGATAAGTTTTCGTGTAGTGAATGTGAATAGTAAATAACTCCTGAAAGTCCACACCACTTAATTAGAAGGAGTACTTCAAATTTAGCTGTGTAAAAGTAAAAGTGTTGTTTCGGTTTGAGATAATACCTACATTTTGCTGTAAGAAGAAAATGCAAGCATCCCAAGTTAATTTGTTACTCTTGGTTGGGATCTCTGTGCAGGTATGTTTACAGAAAAACAATGTGTATTGTAATTCTATTGTCTACAGTTCATTTTAGACAAGAGCAGTTGTACGACAGTTATTAGCGGGACTGAATGTTTAGGCCCAACGTCATGCACAACCCAGAAATATGGAACAAAGTAGTGACTCAGCTTCTGCTGAGCCAGCATGAAATCAGGAAAAAGGCCAATTTGTCACACACTCTTCTCTGTATTTTCAGGCACATATTGGCTAGCTTGCACTTTAATGAAAATATTCACGGGGACACACAGATGTCAAAAGATGGAACTGAGTACATGAGAGTCACTTATCCGAAGTTCAAACTTGGGGAAGAGGTACCCGTACGAAAAAGTCTGGCCTGATAAAGCCTTATTCAGGCCTAAATTAAACCTGATTTGGTGAATTGTGGCCTTACACAAACCAAACAAAAGCCTAACATCGAATTTGTTAGGTTAAGAAAGTAAAACTAAAAAAATAAGGTTTTGTTAGGTTTAAGTTAGGCTTTAATTTACCCTAACATCGCGTAATTTTTTTCAGTGGGATTGAGTGCTGTTTAGCTGTGTGAAGGTAGCCTAATTATTGGCCTTACAAAGCCTGACGTTTGTTTGGTCCTCAAAATAACTGGGATCAACCAAATGATATCTAAGGATTTCTTTCATAATACATAGATTCTCATTCCATCAGTTTTGCAGTAGCACACTCATGAGCAACATAACTATAAATAACCACATACGGTAGATGGATTCCTTTCGTTTATGATTTAGCCCAGTAAAGTCCGCAGCGCCGCCTGGCATTAGTTTTATTCCCGTCCGGCATCACGAGGATAAGTCCACCGCAACATCAACCTCATGTCTCACTATGTTTGGAGTTACAAAAATGTTTTATTTTCGTGCAGCAGTTCTATGAATTTTCTGGTATTCGTATGTTGTTCATCAAGATAAAAGATAACAGTAGCACGTTCGATTCCACATGTTGAGAAACAAACTGGTTATCTTTCACGTTCGAAAAAATCGAGCCGGGTCCTAATTAATCCGCAATAAATATTTTTATCGAGGAAAAGAAGATAGAAGACACAACTTTTTAGAAGCATGATGGTGAGTGGATAAAAAGTTGGAACGTGACAGTCCAAGTCCCTTGGGACATTCGAGACAACATGTTAATTGTTGCCGTTTTGTGACGATCTCGAGTTACAACGGTGATTCAGTCGAACTCGATCGTTGTAGTTTAAACTAAAGCGAGCAAATTTCAGGTGGAGTGTCTTAATTTCGGGAAGAAAAGTATGGAAATATCTATTGGATTTTGCCAGGACATTAATTAACAATATACGATTTGAAAGGACAGATTTTCCCGGCATCTTTGTTGGGGTTTATCCGTGGAAACAAGCAGCGTTATGTGTTTTTTCGGCGGGCACTGCAAAATGCGAAGGATGCTTTTAGGATATGTTGTCCTGTTTGCTGTAACAGTGAATGATAACCTCCAAGAAACTTGTACCCATCTAATTTTATGGATTCCGAAGAAAGGGAAGCAGCAGACTGATCGAGAGTGATCTACAATAAGGTGAGCAAATTTCACGGCTCTGTTTGTTGTAGAAATAGCGGCAAACGAAATTCAACCATGAAACAAACTGTTCCGTGTTTCTTTGGTATTAGTTCTGTTATTTGGCAGCTGGTGGCAAATTTTCTTAGATGATTGTAGTTAATACAATTCACTGGATTGTAATAGGTTGAAAAATTTGTTGCGTGGTCATCAGCAAACATGAATTTATTTGGGAAGTCATCTCGGAGCTGATTAAAATTAACTTACTACCGATACCGATCGATACAAACGTTTTTATACCTTGGTTGACAGTTTAGCGTAATTTTATAATAGCTGTACTAATAAGCTCACAATATTAAATAAAAAAGCTTACAATGCGTATACCAGTGTTTTATTATACAAAGATGTTGGCCTTCCTACAGCGACTCTTGTAATTTATAATTTGGCTTCATTTGGTGTTTGTCAACAATAGCCGCATCGTACATGTTTACCAGCCAGCCTTTTTAAGCCTAACAAGCCTGCTTTTTAAAAGTTACTATATTGCTTTGTAAGCCTTAAAGATAACCATTTTCAGGCCATATTTGCACTCCGCCATGCCGTCCCAGCGAGCCTAAAAAATGTCAGGCTCCAAGCCTAAAAAAGTTAAGGTCCATTTTTCAGGTTAACACGAGGCTTAAAAAGGTTACTGTTAGGCTATGAAAATTTCGTCTTTGTTAGGCTGAAAATTCAGGCCAAACTTAGGTTACTGTCAGGTCAGACATTTTCGTACGGGTAGTTTGGGAGGTGGCCTCCCCACCCACTTATGGTAAGATAGCAGATACTTAAATCATTCTCTTGTTTGTAAGGCATTGTATTCATACAGAAAATTAAAACATCCAATGCAAAACATTCCACAAATAGAGGACTTAAAGTAACAAAAAATTGTCAGTTGTACTCATGGGCATGCATTCCTCCCACATGCAACACTTGAGAACAAATATGGTATATACGTGTATAATAAATGCAGCCACATATTAAAACATGAATTCAGTCAAGTGGATAGAAAAAAATCGGTAATGATTTTCTGCACTATGCTGTTATAAATCACATTGGAAATAGGCCACTTTCGATATATTAAACAAACAAAGAAAGTAAAAATTCATGTTTATTAATTTATTTTGCTTGTGTCCTGTAGGCCTTGCTATCAAGCTGAATTTTAATATATCGAAAGTTGCCTATTGAAAATCCTCTTTCACTCTCTTAGGTTATGTTGACGAGATGAAACACCTACTGTTTACTCTACCAAAATCTGAAATGGAGAGAGTACTACAGAAGTACTCGACAAAGGTACCAGAGCCCCTGAACAGACAATTCCAGGATAGATTAAATAAGGAAGAAGCTGTTCTGAACTGCAAAGCTAGGAAGCAAAAGAAGAAAACTTCACTATTTCCATCACGTGAGTTTGAAATACATGTTTAGGGTCAAAGTTTGCAGTTTGTTCCTTGGATCACAAATAAGTGGTCTTTTACCTTTGATGTCTGGCTACAGAATGTGAGGATCAACTAGTGTCTGAGAGCACAGAAATTACGCATTTAAATTATTCAAAGTAACATACCTTGAATATTTTACAGGTGCTGAACAAAGTGTTTTGAAGCAAAGCACTACCAGTACACCAAGCAGTGCTAGGACTGCCAGTGCATCAACTGGTCGTAGGAGAGGTCGCAGAGGGCCTCCAAAGAAAAGATGATCTAGCTTTTTAACATACTGCAATAACAAACCTTGTGTCAGACTGTAGGAATGATTAGCCCGTGCATGTCTATTCAAAATTTACCACCAAGCCTCATTTATGCAAATTATTCTTAACCCTCTGTAACCCTCGTGCAGTTTTCACACAGGTACACTTTACAATGGTTGCTGCTGCTTTGGGAGCTCATTCAAGTTAAAATTTACAAGTTTGCAATTCGAAAACGAGGCTTGGTGTTGAAAATAGCTACAATCTGCGTCATAATTGTTGGGACAGTAGTCCCGCTTCTCCCATCAATGTTGAAAAAACTCCAAATGGATCTGTAGTTGGTTTTGCAGACTATGAAAAATAATTTTAAGGCAACATTGAGAGGAGGAGAGGGAGTACACATTATTTACCAAATAACTTATTGCAGGTTTAAGTATCACAACTAATTATGTCGCAGATTGTAGTATGAAATAAACATAGACTCTTTTCATAAATGGCTGCCAATTTAAATTCTTTTGTATGCATTTAAATTAGCCTTACTATCCTTGTTTCAGAGTAAAAATTCGTTTGAATTACCAACTTCAAGATGAGGTTAGTAAGGCTAATTTAAATGCATACAAAAGAATTTTAAATTGGCAGCCATTTATGGAAAGGTTCTAGCATAAAGCCTTGTACAGGATTAGTTATAGAAGTTGTTGTTCTGGGCACAAAGGAAAAAACATACAAATTATATGATTATCACAAAGACAGCTAACTTGTTTCTGTTGTGAGCAGTTTGTGAAAAGATTTCCATACCCACCCCTCTTGTCCTTTGCTGCCATTGGTCACATGGTGCAATATCCACTATGCTGGAAGACAAGGTATGCATTGGGACATTGAAAACAAAGACTAGTAGAAGTAACTTTGTTTTAAATGTACCAGTGTGTAGCTTACCTTCCAGCATGGCGGATTTTTGTACCACGTAACTGTTAGCTGCAAATACTGTAAACTGCCACTTATGAGCCCCCCACCCCCAACCCCCCACCCCCAACCCCCCTCGTTATAGGCGCATCTACCTGACATCACAAAGCACAGAAGTTTGCCCAGAATGAGGAAGGTGTTTTAATTGTGGTAAGTCAACAATGGACAAAGCCACTATATTTACTTTCTTACAATTACTATTTAGTAAGTTGATGTACAACTGTTACATATAAGTAGCAAAAAAGATTTATTATATGTAATGTTCTAGTCTCCGAGTTGCAATAAATTTAATTATCATTCAATTGATTTTTTCCCTCCTTTTCATTGGCCCAGACCCTTCCACATGACCTACAAATAACTGCCTACGAATAATGGTCTGCTCATGCGCATTAGCGTCCAACAGTGATTTTTCTACCGATAACAGTCTGCTCGTGCATAGTTGTGTCATATTCCAGGAAAAATGGCAGCTTGTTTTACAGAGTTGCAAGAGAAGTTGCCTAGTAAACTTGATAAAACAGCAGGAATACGACAAAGGAAACAAAAATATTTCCCTTCGACATTGCCTGAAGAAGGAGAACTGAGTAACGACAAGCTCGTATTATGATCGAATGTGAAGTTATGGTTGAGTCTGTGTTACTTCATCAAGAAAGTGGGTAATTGGGCAAAACATAAACAAATAATATTAAGTCATTGAACGATAAAACAATTATTGAAGTCAGTTTTTGCAAAATGTTGTGATTTGTCAGTGTCGCATAGATCAATTATTTACCTCAGCCTTCGGCTTTGGCAAATAATTGATCTGTACGCCACTGACAAATCACAATATTTTGGTCTACCCCGTCCATTAACTGTTAATTATTTTATTTGAAATGTGAAATGTTTTGTCCTCTGAAAATTGCTACTCTCTTTCCAGTGCAGTAGCATACCCTCTTGTCTGATGTGATGGGTACTTTTTTCTTATGTTGTGGTATACACATGCTGGTAATGGCCTGGTCTTGTCCCATCCCATATAACCACAAAGCCACCTCACTGTCCATCTATAGGCAACAGCTCTAACAAACCTAGAACAAAAAGGGATTTGAAACAGCTTATTTTCTCACTGGACCACAGATGTGTTTTGTTTATAAGAATCACTCCCAGCTATTCCCTATTGCTGAAGACTAATATTTTCATGCAGGGATGCAAAACATATATTCGCCGCAAACAGGTAACAACAATGACCAGCAAAATTCCATAGCATGCTAGCTAAGAATTACGCCAGTGAGTGCCAACGAGCAGAACCGTGGTTGTGAAACTGGACCGTGTATGTTGTTTAATTTCCTGTAGATATCGTTCTGAGGCCTGAACGTTGAAAGAGTGAACCTTTTACATTATTTGAACGCAAAGCAATTTGCCGATCCTATGTTAAACATATAGGTCATCTCGAGCGTTGTGAGCGAAGACAAAAACAGTATTTAGAGTCTGAAATATACTCACTCGTTTTGTGACACTCCACAACGACGCCGATATGTTTTACCGCACTTGTCTCGCAATTGTTGGTAATTGCATCGTAGTCTTCGTGTTCCGTTATGCAATTGATCCTTTCGATCGATCCGTCGAAAACCATCTTGCCCGATGAACTGACCACTTCTCTACAACAACGAAACTCGACAGAACCAACCAAGGTTTCGTCAGAACAACGTTCACAGCGACACCTGAAACGAGCAGTTGCGGGATACTTAAGTATGTGTTATGAACCATCTTTCGGTAATTATAATTCATTATACCACTTACCATGAATCTAAGCTCACAGTTTTCTCGTATCTGGCTTCAAGGATTGCAGGAGTTAGTCCATCGGCATCTGCTTCTTCATCGTTCATGTCGGTATCTTCGTCGTCGGCATCAGCGAGTGGTTCGTCTCTATACGGACTTATTTCGCCTTCTGCGAACCCCCATTCTTCTCCTGAATCGTCACTTTCTTCCCCACTTTCCATAGGATCATGCGAATTACTTGTATCTGTATCGCTAGACATTTTAATGCGTTCAGAGTCTCCAAACACTGCTAAGCAAGCCAAGTAATTCACAGGTGTATTTGCTAACAGCTGAGTATCGTGCAAACAACGTGACGTCACTTACTGGAAAAGTAGTCCCCAGTTCCCGACAAAATTTTAAGCTAAAATTTGCCTGTTTTGGAGCCTAAAAATCGCCGAAAAATTTTTTTTTAGACATTTCTAAATCATGAATCCTTTCTTTATGCATACAAACGAAAGAAAAAAGCCAATAAAAAATTTCGTGTCATATACACTTTAACATAAACCTCGTTTCCAGCCTCTTAACATGGATTTAACGTTAATATCTCGTTCGCGTTTCAAGCAATCTAAAACCTATGCTCATCCCAGGAAGCTATGTCGTGGGATATATTGTGAAATTTTTTGGTGATTTTTGGGTATATTTGGGAAGAGATGATTGTTCTGAAATGATTAGTTAAATAGATGGTTCCACGGTTATTGGCACCATATTAACTGGGGGGCAAACGCGGCTAAAATTACAGTAAATGTATGGGACTTTTACTGACTTTGAACCGCTGTAACGCCGCTAAAATGGGGCGGATTTCCAAAATTTGCCACTACTTTTAATGGTTTTATTGATGTCGTTCATTTAACAGATAATAAGATCATTAACGATGGTACGACGTCCGTAAATTAGAATTATAAATCGTCTCATGTGGCTTCTAAAATCGCGGTAATTAGCATAATTTTGAGATTAGTGAGGTTTGTATGAAATCTTAAAAATTCGTTTACGGTCGTTGTAGCCTGATTCTATTCTATACTTCACGAAAATAATGTCAGTACAAATGCGTTTTGATAGACATTTTCGCTGCGGAAATCCGCCTCCTTGTAACGGTGTCACAGCGGTCCAAAGTCGGTCAAAATCCCATACATTTACTGTAATTTTAGCCGCGTTTTCCCCCCAGTTAATATGGCGTCAAAAACCGTGGAACCATCTATTGAGGGAGTAGGAAATTTTGAAGATTTAATGAAGGTTTAAAATTGGAATTTGAAGTTAGAAATTAGTAGACGGACACCAAACAGTTCTCCAGCACGCTGCGTTGCCCTTGTGGGGTGTCAACTTTCTGGCGGTGTTTACAACATTTCAGTCCCTTCAGTTCCCCCTTAATTTATTCGGCGTTCGATTCTCAGGTACGTTATTAAGACCAAACGACTGCGTTCACATGCACGTTCAAAGAAAGGAGTGGGAAATTCTAAGCAATCGTGACATCGTCGAATTTACGAGTCAGTCATATGAGCCTTTGGTTGGTTTCCTGTTCATTACTTTGGTTGCCTGCGTGAGACGTCTCCTATTTCCTTTGTTGCACTGCTTTCTTTGTGACAAAGACTTACTAATTAGTACTAAGCAATTTTTGGTTTTACATTTACATCGCATCATCCGATTTGAAGGGAATAGCATCAAAAACCAAAGATCTGTTCCGAGTTTATCAGTGGCGTTGTGTGACGGGTCCAATTTGTCTGTCACGTGGTCTGTAGCATAAGTTTGCCTGAAACAAAAACTGAAGCCACGCAACAGCTTTGCTAATCTAAGACACGTTTTCTCACGGTCAACGTGTTGATCTCAGTATTATATTTACCTACCACGATCAATATCTTTATAAGACCAAATGGAACCGTTTGGTTTGCACAAAATGCTTCTACATTCCCTTGTGTTGCTGTTATTTCCACGTGCAGGTATGTATTTACTTGGTGATTGTGTAATGCTTGGTGTTTGCTAGGCTTCCTGCGCTCACGTTACTAGTTATTCGTTTTCAATGTATCTTCAGCTTCAGTTCTCAGTTTAAGCTTCGAACAAGAACTGCTTTCACTCGCGTTTTCGGTTACGACGTCCGTTTCTTGGCTTAGTTCAAACGTCGCACCTTTCCGTGCCTTAACCCATTAAAATCCAATGCGCCCTCATGCGCCCGTACAAGACTTTGCTGCTTTAAAAAATTGCAACCTTTTAAATCGTGCGAACATGGCCTTAACTATCAGTTATGAGCATTGACTAGAAAGTCCTTCAAATTGAGAAACCCAATAAACACTAAAAAGTCAGCGATGTTTGCAGGATAACAGCGTCTAAATTTGCACAATGACAAAAAATGACCGTTTTTAACGTCATAGAAAAACAACAAAAATCATGTTTTTGCCTTCAGGTTTTTTTAAGGAAATCATCGTTGCTAACCCAAAAGTCAACATTCACAGCAAAATTCAGTCCTACGTCTAGCTTAGAAGTAATTGTTTTTGCTCTTCTTCCTTGCCCGGTCCGAGCCACAGCCTCCCGTTCTAGTCCATCCTGGCCTTGCCTCGATTTTCAACATCACGACCGCACTGCACGCTGGGAAGTAGCCAGAAATTTTGACAGCATTCATTCCTTACCCGACATATTTTGACCGAAGATAATAGGGCCCTTCGACGGATGTTATTGAGCGTTGACAGGTCAAGACCGGGGCTTAAGACCTTCTCAGTGGTGTTGTGTGACGAGCCACAACTTCCGCTGCAATTGTTTGTCACGTGGTCTGTAGCATAAGTAAGACTGAAACGAAAACTGAAGCCACGCAACAACTTTGCTGATCAAAGCAACGTTTTCTAGCGGTGTGTGCTGATCTCAGTTTCATATTGTTTTACCAAGATCTTAATAAGACCAAATGAGACGGCTTGTCTTCTACAAAATGCTACTACATTCCCTTGTGTTGCTGTTACTGTCGCGTGCAGGTATGTGTTTGCTTGGTGTTTTCATAGTTTGTTAGGCCTTCTAATATATATTCACGTTACGAGTTAATCTTTTTCAATATACCTTCAGCTTCAGCTCTCAGTTTAAGCTTCGAAAAAGAACCGCTTCCATCCGCTACTTCGATTTATACGACGTCCGTCTCTTGGTTTAGTTCATACGTCGCAATTTAATTGGAAGTAGGCTCGACTCAAACGCCGAGCAAGAGTCGTGCATAATTTGACAATTTCTTAAGTCACAACACAGTAACGGAACTTTAAAAAATGTAAACCTTTTGCCGTATTCAAAGCAGCCAAATTCTGATAGAAGACCTAGTGTCACATTGCAATCTGGACGTTGCGCTTGTCATTAAGTTATATAATAAACTTAATTAATGCAATTTGAAAGAAAAGATTACGGAAATAAGCTTCCAACGATGTATTAAATAGTTCGTTCGCACGTCGAGCTTTTTCTGTGCTGTAATTAATAGCAAGTAAGTTCGACTGTAGTGTGGAAGACGGGGTAAGACTAATCTGTTGAACTGCAGACCGCGGAAGCCGCGGAACCTCCGGAACCAGTGGAAGTAGAACAACGCGACTCAACTACTAATTTAAACAAGAGGCTACAATTAGCCTAAACCCGGGCTTGCAAAAAACAGTATTGTATCCCTAACTTAGTGCTAAACAAAAGAATAGAGGGAAGTCTGTCTTTCTTACATCGGACGCATTGTGTTCAGCTTGTGTTGGAGTCTATTTCTTTAGACCCCTATCAACATATATTCCTCTAAAATACAGCTCAACCATTGAGCACAATAATTTTAACACTTGTAAAAAGTATTTCTAAAAGAACAAGAAAAAGAGAAACAGAAAAAATAAAGCCTGTGATATATACCACTAAAAGACATCGAACCCGGGTTAGCTGCGTCACAGGCAGGAACAATGACCTTTAGGCCGCAGAGGTTTATCGTTATGCAAGATGATAAAAATAGTGTATTGATTCCAAAAAAAAAAAAAAAACTAAGCACACTTGTTTTCGCTTCGATGGATAATTGTTTGAGAAAGGAAACGCTTATCGAACGATGTTGGATTTTTTCGCATAAATGTGAATGGAGTCTCGGTGAAATGTGAGTAGAAAATTAATTAGCAGAGTGAAACTGTTTACAAATACGTCAATCCAGGGTCATTTGAAAGACAAGAAAGGAACGTTTCTGGACAGTTTCAAGGGACGCTAGTACATTTGTAAAATATAATCGCTTATCATTCAAAAACTAAAGTCCAGAAATTGAGATATTGTGGCAAAATAGTAAATAAACTACCTGTCAAAGTCTCAGGGGTGTGTGATATCCCGTACTTGAGTTATTCAACAAAATGTACATCTCAATGGAGAGGATACGGGAACACGGCAGTCCATCTGGAGTTAAATTTTGGTCATGTTAAAAGCTTTCTTCTCGCTGTTGAACTTGCAAACATTCGTATAGACACTTGTCTTAACATATTCGTTGTTCAGACTTCAAAGACACAAGGTGAATCGACGTTTTCCGATACGTGACAACAGGCATCATTCTTGCTGTTGATATGAGATTTACACTCGAATCACTCGGCCGTGAAAGGTCAAACTCCCTTTGTCTGTAGTCTCTAATTTTTGGCGCTCCCCTCGCGTCGCGTCTCCTCGCAACTTCGCGCGCGCACGTGCCCCCACAATCCGTCGCCAAAATTAGAGACTACTCGCTGTCTACTGAAGCACACACGGGGAAACACGGCAGTCCATCTGCCGTTAAGTTTACTCATGTTAAAAACTTTCTTCTCGCCGTTGAACTTCCAAACATTCGCATAGACACTTCTCTTAACATATTGTTTGTTCAGACTTCAAAAGCCACAAGATGAATCGACATTTTCCCATACGTGACAACACGCATCACTGTTGTTAAAAATAGTTAGCGCTTGCGCAGAAATGCCGGAAGTGCCATTTGTGGATGATACTCGACGACGAAAAAGAAGAACCGTCGGTAGTTTATGACCCGGGCGCCGCGCGAGACGCGCGCAGCCCGGGTAATAAGCACGAGTAGTGATTGTGTTAAAGGTGACAATTCGTTGAATTTCACGTCTAGTGATTTGCCCATTTCCGGTGGACTTATGACAGTGGGCATTCTTATGCTGGTTACGGAAATAAGCTTCCAACGATGCATTAAATAGTTCGTTCGCACGTCGAGCTTTTTCTGTGCTGTAATCAATAGCAAGTAAGTTCGACTTAAGTGTGGGAGACGGGGTAAGACTAATCTGTTGAACTGCAGACCACGGAAGCCGCACTTAAGCCGCGGAACCTCCGGAACCTGTGGAAGTAGAACAACGCGACTCAACTACTAATTTGAATAAGCACGAGTAGTGATTCCGTTAAAGGTGACAATTCGTTGAATTCCACGTCTAGTGATTTGCCCATTTCCGGTGGACTTATGACAGTGGCCGTTCTTATACTGGGGACGTTAAAGTCGTCTGAGACGTTAAAGTCGTCTCTAGACGACTTTAAGGTCTAGTATGAACGGTAAATAAGACAGACGCATTTAACGTCTGGCGACTTTAACGTCTTCGGTTAAATGCATCGTTTAGACGACTTAAACGTCTGAAACGTTACGTAATGATTCAATTTAGTGCCCGGGGCGCTTATTTGCTTTTGGTATCTCAAGGGAGGGCGCTTTATTTGAGATAGGGTGCTTATTCGGGACAGGGCGCTTATTTCTTTTTTGAGAAACAACCGAATGTTCAAAACAAAACTTTAGCAATATTCATTAAAAAGGAACAATAACAGTAACTGTAACAGTAACAAATATACGGTGAATGTTCAGTCAACGTCAGGGAATTTTTATCTATTTCTATGCCGATAGCTTTGACAGTATATGTCCCTGCATCCTTCATGGCCAGAACGACCACCCGAGCAATAGCCACAAAATTCGAAGAAGAGATCATTGGCTTGAAGGAATTATGCATTCACATGGACGTAATAGTCGAGAAACTCAGACGATGACCACCCGGTTTTTTTTTTCAGTTCAGTTTCAGTTCAGTTTATTTTTGCCACGTATTGTTATTTTAAATTACAAAATAAATATATATTTAACTACAATAGATATTAAATAATCGATAAAAGAAAAGCATTAGGCGAGGATGCCCATATAGAAACCATTAGGGCTTATTCGGGCTACAGGCACCTCAAGAAAAATACAACTATAAAAATGATAATTTAGGCGTGTCTTATTCTATTTGTAAGAACATTTAGGTTAAAAAGCAAGAGCACAAATTGAGAAAAACTGTCAGCATTCTGAATTTCTGTATTGAAAGAAGTAAACAATTTAGGTCCTTGAAATCGTATTGCAAACTGTCGGATATTTGTTCTACAAGAAAATAAGTAAAAAGCATAGGAGTTTCTAGTATTGTAATGATGAATTTGATTAGTCAGCAAAAACATTTCATTGAATGCATCAGGAAGGAGGCCTTTCTTAAAAGAAAACATAAACTTGCCAATTTGAGCTCGATAATGCAGCATTACCGTACGTTTGTGAGCAATTAAAGACAGATGACCTCGGTTGATACATATCCTTATATATTTCTGAAGCATCTCAGCGGTCCGGAATCCAAAAGCCTTGAATCTGATTGGCTGATGACGCGCGCGGTAGCGGTCCTGATTTTCCCATACGGACCCCGAGTACGGACCGCGAGCAAGAACTTTCATCAAAGTGAAAGCGCAAAATTTTCGTAAATGATGTTTTATATTAACCATGAATGGTTGTTAAGTGGATGAAGGAACAAGTAATGGGATTGAAATAACAATTTCTGAAAAAGGCGAGTACACACAATTAACTGAGTACACATCCGAATTTAATTTTAAACTTGTACCTTAGTTTATTTTAATACGCTATATATTATTGCCAGTTTGGAGTTGTGAACTCCACTGATTTCGTGCTGTTAGTTTTTCCTTTTCTCTTGTATAATCGAGGTTTAATCAAAAAAGAAAGCACACGCATGTATTTTAATGACTGTACATTCCGTCAGTCGGTGTTGTTCAAATTTTGCGCTTGTTGTTGTTGTTGTTGTTGTTCGTTGTTGTAGCGATAACCGTAGTTATACGAGCTTTACCTTATTTTACTGCGTTTAATGGTTTCTTTGCTTTGCAATTTATACTTTTTCAATTCTTAAATCGGCGTTTTGTTAAGTTTAATTGAAGAATTAACGAGTTGCTTTCCTCTTATCGTTGAGTTTATGCCTTTGTGTTCATGCGAAGGTTTCACGCTACAGTCACTGTCTTCAGTTGCATAATAGTAGCAAACGTTAAAAACTCTGCAAGGTAAACTTACATCTAATACAGTTCAGGTTTCTGACCTTAAAGTGCCTGTTAAAAGTCTCCATGAAGATTTCGAGGATCAATTTTTGTCGCGGTAAGGCGAGAAATTTGAAAACTTGTGTTCACTTGTTTTGTTTTGTTTTTCACCGACTAAAACGTCCATGCAAATTCGCGCGTCATAAACGGAATTTGTCCGTCCTAGATTGATTAGTCCGCCTAATAATCAATTTTTCAACGAAAAAAATAAACACGTTATTAACCGGCCTTAGGTCGGTCCGTATTGGGAAAAAACTGTGCCCTCGGTTTGCGGCCTCGGGCCATACTCGAGACCTCTGGCACAGTTTTTCCCAGTACGGACCTTCCGGCCGGCAATAACATACATTTACTCTGACGGCGCTGTAATATTATAATGTAAGAGGAGGGGCGCTTATTGGAATAGGGTCGCTTATTAACACACACACAAAAAAGAAAATTTGAAGGGGACACCCATAGTCTTAATTCTTTATTTCGCCATAAGCCACACACACATACACAAAAAAAAACCACATCAATTTCCTCATTCATCACCTGAAAAAGCCGCTTCCTCGACTAATTTTCTTTGTCAAAAACATTTAAACCTCCATTTCTTGTCTTTCTTGGCGACGTTTATTATTATTATTTTTTTGTTTTTGGTTTGGTGGAAAAGACGGGGCGCGGGGTGCCAAAGTCTGTAAAAAACACGGGCTGCCGGGGTCTGTGGAAAACACGGGGTGACTAAACAAACTAAACACGATAATAGCGTGTGACCATTGCTGCCCTAAAACACTTTAATGGGAACTCAACTGGAAAGCCAAATCTCCTCAGTATAATAAATAAAATGTTGGAAAATCATAAGCCTCATCTTTGGAGGGAACTACTTGATATTTTTATTGCCATTTCTGAACAGTACTTGTTTTCTTGACCTGCTCTTGTCTCTTGAACGTGCGCTTGCCAGTACCCTGGGTGCTAGAGGTTTATTTCACTTTCGCGGGGAGAGGTTAACCCGCTAAACACTTACGGCGAACGGAGACGCCACGACGGCGTGGCTCGGTATCGCCGCTCATACAAAAATGCTTTAAAAATCTATCCGGAAATTCCCAGTTTTTTCCCCTAAATATGCTCCAAAAAATCTCTAAATATCCCAAAAAATTTCTAAACATCCCTAAATATCCCCAAATTTTCTAAAAATCTCTATTTATCTCAAAACTTTTTTAATAAAACCTCAGCTCTACCTTTAAGAAAAGAAAACGGCATTACACATTGTGTACGCTAGATAGCGCTTTTGTTAAACAAAATTTACTCAGTGTTCCATCTGATGTGAGGAGTGCAAAACTGCTAGCTCGTCTTTAATAAATTTAAAAGCATGGAAACTGAGACAGCAGTCACACTCACGAACGTGTAGTGCCTTATATATCATAGCTAGTGCTTGACAATAACGGGACAAAAA
>JAEMWC010000519.1:205000-257500 GCA_016490735.1 Pachyseris speciosa
CAATCGTTTCACTAGGTTCCGGAGGTTCCGCGGTGTGCAGTTCCGCAGCTTAAGACTGGGTTTCACTAGCGACGGAGTCGGAATCGTAATCAGATGCGTGGAGCGTTATGATCTGTTGAAAATGAAAGCGATGGAGTCGGAAGCAAAATACTGATACCGTTATGACTCTGGCGCTTATGATCTCGTGAAAACTAGATTGTCGGAGTCGGAAGCGTGAGAACAAGCATTGTCATTAGTTGGTTCTTCCGCTTCTGCTTCCGACGTCGAGAATCTAGTTTTCACTGGATCATAAGCCTCCCTTCTCTGGGAAGTTTGGAGAGCATTCAAGAAGCTGGAGTTGCTCTCTGCTACGCCTAGAGCAACTCTCACACATCTTTCATGCTCTCCAAGCTTCCCGCGTGCTTCATATCTCGATGAACGCACGCTGACGCATGAACCGAGAGTGTTTTCACATGACGTCACGACGGCCATGTAATTGTCCCAAAACAAAGAAACGGTGGCCATGTTGGTGTCCCAAACTAAACCTCTTTCTTTTGTTTCAGTAAAGTAATACGGCTGGTAGTCACGTGAATGAAAACGCTCTATTATTAATTTTTTCATGCTTAGCGTGCGTATATCGAGTTATGGAAGCACGCGAGACGTTTGGAGAGCACTCAAGAAGCTAGAGTTGCTCTCGGCTGTGCCTCGAGCAACTCTTACGCTTCTCTCGTGCTCTTCAAACTTCCCAAGTGCATCCATAACTCGATATACGCTCAGCTGAACGCATGGAACAATTCTTTATAACAATGTTGCAGCAACAACATGGGGGCCAAAACATGTTTTATTTGTGATTGACCACAAAGTTCTCACAATACACTACAAAGGATCCTATTGGCTGGTTAAAAACACGCCACAATCAGTTGAGCGACAGTTGAGCGAATACGCTTCACCTGGTTGCCAAAGAAAACTTCCCTTCTTCGAATTAAGTGAAAATGTAGGCAAACAGAGTCATAATGCTCAATGAAATCTAGACAAAATACTCAAGTTTTAGTAAACATCTTAGAAGAAGAAGAAGAGAAAGTGGGCTGCTCAAGGCCAGAACCTGCGAGGATTTTAGCGGCAGAAAATCTACGTTTTCAATCGCCGGTTCAGTGTGTCTTACGTTTTCTTTTTCGTGACGCTTTAAGCCACAGGCTTCCCAAGCTCAAGATTCGACTTTGCATACAGATTGTGTATATAGAGAATTGTATGGGAAAGTCACCGGTTTGCATATAATATATATATATATATATATATATATATATATATATATATATATATATATATATATATATGTGTGTGTGTGTGTGTGTGTGTGTAAATTAGTATCTAATTTGAAATATAGTTTTCCTACTTCAAATGTGTCGCGTACTTTTCTCTTTCGCCGATTTTGAAGCCATTCTGACGCCGTTTAGGGAAGTTATTCGAAATCGTCGTCTCTACTTCTAGAGACGCATTATCCTTCCAGAGGAATTATGCGTCTGTGACTTTATCCGACTAGTGTAAAGACTGGACGAACTACATGTACATGAGACACATAATTCGTCTGGGACGAACTTGGACAAACGTTTGTTCTGCGTCTGTTTAGTTCGACTAGCATAAAGACGGGAACAACACACTTTTATGCGTCTAGACGAACTATCCGCTTTAGCACGTCTTGAAATAGGTAGTTCGTATAGATGCATAATGCGTCTTGTGTCTGTCTTTATACTAGTCGAACTAAACAGACGCACTACAAATGTTTGCCCAAGTTCGTCCCTAACGGATTATGCTTCTCTAGTATAAAAACGGTCAATGACAGCTTTCCGGCTTTTGTTTTACGCCGTTTTTTTCGGGTTTGGGCCTTAAATAGGGTATCAATTTTCGTTTGCTTCATCCTTAAATAGGGTCAGGGTTGAAGACCCTTCGCGGCACAAACCTATCCGAAATTTATGCGAATATTTCCCACCTTCCCGGTTTCATGATTACCTAGTCACCTTAACACTATTGTCCATGGAACTTTAGGGAAGTTCAACTGTATTCAACAAAGAGCACTGAATAATAACGGCTATGAAACAAGTGCCCCGAACTACATAAGAGAGCGATAAAGGTCACTGTTGTGGTGTTGTGTTACGCCTGTTTGAATTATAAATGTTTGTATGTTTTGTACTGATGGCAACAAATTTGTTTTGAAAGTAGCAAAATACTGCTTTGCCTTAATGAAATTAGCTTACTTGGACACGATGTTGTTGCTGTTGTCGCCATCGTTGTTTGTGGTCGTGGTTAAGTTGTTAGAAATTAGCAAGAAATTAGCATAATGTGTCTAATAAATTACTAGATTAACTGATTTACAGCTGTAGCTATAGATCTCCCAGTAAGATTATCTTTTTCAGTTGAAAGTGCAATGACATTCACATCATCATATGGGGGAACAAGTGTGTATGGCACCATTGGTTCTTCAGTAACATTCACTTGGAGCGTGTCTGGTGGAGTTACAACTGCTGAGTGGGGACTTAAGTCAGCTGGTCGAAATGTCATAAGTGACAGACTAGTACAACTTTCCACAAGCACTACAGGGCCAGCAATAACACCTCCAGCCTATTATGCGGGACGTGTAAGTGGAATATATAATGGCGATGTTTCATCTGGCCAGGCCATCTTCACCCTCACTCAGATAACCAGGGCGGATGAAAGATTTTATGGCTGCCAGATAAGATCATCGAGTGTTATCCCTGTTATAAGAAGAGACTATGTGCAGCTGATTGTTGAAGGTGGGTACTGAGCGTGTTTCAATAGTTAGAGTGGCTTTGTGTTGTAACTGGAAAAGAATTTTCATAAGGTTAAAAAAATAATAAACGTGCAATCCTAAACTCGTAAAAACAAGCAAAGAATAGAAACCTTTTCTAACTCAAAAAGCATGAAAGAAAGTTTATGAAAGTTGGTTATGAATTAAATAAGAGCAAGCAAAACAGTTGTGGAACAACTGTAAGGAACCAGGCGCAGAACACTTGCTACAATAAGTGTAATTTTACGACTGGTAATAATGCTAATGGTGTTCCTCAGATGGGCAGTAATGAATGACGGTCTGTCGTTTAAAGATATACTGTCACACAGTTCTTGTTACATGTTTGTTCAAATCGCGAGGAAGTCCTTTGTAGCTCATAGATGACGTAGTCACGCCATGAGGTATAGAAGGCACTCCAGTGTCACTCCTCACTCACTCACTCGATTCTGATTAATTTATTCATTAAATTTGGATGAAACATTTCTTCTGTCCCTCCCCTGGTAAGTATTCTATTTGTCCCCGTAGTCTTCTTTGCTCAAGGTTTGCAAGTTTCAGGGGGTAGTAGAAATGCGTAGATTCTTGCTCGACTGTTTATGTGTCATGAAGTGAATATGAATGGCGTCGATCATTGAATGTGAAGATTGTAAAGCGGATGATTTTTCGTCTGATCCTCTTGAATATACCTTTGTGGAGCTGGAAAGTGGAAAGCTAATACGATTAAGTACACAAGCTCCGAGAACTGAAGATAGAAATCGACGAAGATTGCACGCTGATATCTTAAAGCGATGATGAAATTGCTTTTCCTAACTATTAACGATTTTTCTTGTCACTCGGTGGAAGAATGCAGCAGGGAGGAATGAATGCCTCAAAACCAGCCGCACAGAACCACGTCCCTTGTACCGCTTGTGACGTCATCAGGTTTAATGCTCATGGAAAACATTTACATGTAGCATGTGTAGGGGGGAGAGATCTTTCAAACCGTACCGAAATGAGTATGATTCCGTCAAACAGGTCGGAGAAAACGTGAAAAAACCAAGTGACGTTGAGCCGAAAATTTGAATAACCACCTAATCCTATGATCCTAAACGTTTTCCACAAATCTTTTCCCACCGAAAGGAAGCCTAGGAGATACCCAGCAAGAGAAAAAGAAAGCGAGGCAAGAAAAGCGAAAGAAAAGGGGAGGACAGAAAGCGAAAGGTAGAAGGAGAGGGGGCGGTGAAACGTTTCATGTTGGAAAGCTAGTATTAAGCAACAGGAACAGAAGGGCGCGATTAACTCCATCAGCAAATTAACAGAGTTTTGGGCAGTTTTGGTTCTTTTTGGCTATAATCTGGGTAGAAAACGGCTCGATGAGCTTCAGAAGGTTTTTTTCGGCAAAATGCTCGCTAGTCAATGGGTTAAAAATTATATTATAAATTACATTAACAGATACAACAAGTACAGTCCGCAACTCTCCTGCATCTCTGTTTAAATCTAGTTGCACTGAGTAGCTTACTCTTACTATATAATTAACCTGCGCATGGTGATTGACAGCGTTGTGAAAGCAATCAAGATTTTGTGTTTTGCCATAATACCGATATTGCCGGATTTCATACCGTCAGTTACTGGGTCGAGTGCGGACTTTCGCGGACAAATTTAAAAAAAAAAAAAAAAAAAAAAAAAACATGGCGCCCGCTTTTGCGAAGGAAAAGGCGTCCTCATCACGAGCTTATTGTTTGAACAATATTTTGAGGCACAACTCCAGTGCCACTTTGTGGCGGACGCCGTCTTTTTTTCCTTTTTTAATTTGTCCGCGAAAGTCCGCACTCGACCCAGTACCTCACGGTATGAAACTAGGCAATACGGCATACTTTGAGGAATAAGAACTGACCCACATTTCTACTGGATTTCTATGTGATATTTTACAGCAAGTGAACTTAACTATTTACTACTGAAACCGTTCTGCAAATCAAAGGAGCACTGTCGCTTAATTTGGATAAACCCAAAGACTTAATTACAACAATAAAACACATTAGAACCTTTCAAAATTTTGCAGTTTTCTTACGACGGTATGTGCATTGAAACTGTTTGCGGTTGTCTATGGCCGCGGATGACGAGGAGGAAATGGATTGCGACTTGACAAAGTTAGGCTAGCTTTTCATGTTTTGTCATTGTGTCTTGGAAAAATCCCCATAAAACAATATTTTTTTTTCCTTCCGACAAATCATTTCAGACCTACCTCATTTTATTACATCGCCCGATCGCTTAATATAATCAAAGGCTCCTCTGAGCCAGCTCATGAATGCATCTTGATACACTAATTGCGATCTACACTTGACTAGAAATGTAACCTCTTTTCCACAGTCTATCTACTTATTATTCAAACTAGACTGGTTGTGATGAATTCTCGCCCTCTAGCCTGTTCCAGGCTTGTCTAAAGCGCCTGAGGATAGGAAATGTCTTATTTCCTTGCTTACTTACCACACTCGGTGGCCATAGCGTGCCTAGTTTTGTTACATAAACATATGCTTTTGGCGTTGTTTTCTCTTTGTTCTTTTGTCTTGAACTCCAACCGTGCCCTTCAGTGCTAGTGGCCGGTTTTGACCGGCACGGGTGCCAATGGTTTAGACCAGTGTGTAACTTGAAGTTGCTAATGACTTCCGCTCAGTTTTTAAAAACGTCAGTTAATGTCCCCTCAAACAGTATTTCTCAGGACTACATTCACCTCGATGATTGATCATTTTACGCCAAGTTATGATATGACTCATGTTGCCCGTTCTACTCTCTAAAGTCCTAATGACTCACTTGATCACCTGATCAGGGCCCGTTGCTACTGAACGCCGATGGGCTTTTTATCCTGATGAGTATTTTATAGCGGAGCACCGTACCTATAGAAACCCGTCAACTGCTTTTCTCATGGTAAAAATGGCTAGCGGTATTGCTCGTGGGCGCGTACGCACGACGACGACGACGGAGTCGCCCAATAATTAATAATATCCTAATAATAATCATAATAATACAACATGGCGGCTATACTCCACCTGGCCCAGCTGACCAGCTACTTTACAGCGTACGTCTTTGATACTGGACATCCATCTTATAGCCAATTGACACCTGTCAAAACAAGGTATCTGCTGACCAGTGTCACGTGACCATATCGCAGGCTCAAATTAAGACCTCATCGAGGTCAGCTGTTTTTTCGAAGTTGACCGCTGACCAGGTACTTGCTTTCGATTGGATCGCAGGCTCAAGCCAGGTGTGGGACACCCAAACCATATCGAGGCTTTTACATTTTTCGCGCGCTTTCTGCGGCTCGTAATTTCACATTCAGTTGGTTTCTTTATTTTGAGCAAAACAACTTCATCTTCTTCGATCGAAGTTTGTCTTTCGCATAAAAATCAAGAACTTGTTAAAAGATACTCCGGAAGGTGAATTTTCAAGTGATGAAAGGAAGGACGAAAGATTTTTCTCAGGAAAACTTGGATCGATTGTGCGGTTGGAAACAGTATAATTCAACACTTCAAGGGCTTTGACTTCACCGCGGCATCTTGCATCTCACCAAGAAAAGTCACTTAACAGTTCACCGGTATTAATGGGAGGAATGAGTAGCTCAAACTCTGTGGAGGAAGCTCTTTCTTTGGACAAATCGTTTGCTATTTTTGCGGATGCTTGTTTTTACTTTACTGAAGCTTACGTATTTTCAAGTGGTAGAAACCTCTACAACACAGCGCAGGACAGTGAGGTAAATTAAATAAATAGAAGCTTAACTTTTGGTTTAATCGTTGTTACTTTTGTTCAGGAATGAAACTTGTCTTTTTCTCTCGAATGGATATAAATAACAATCATCTTACTCGTTTTGAACGCAAAGAAGTAGTTGAATTGTTTGTTTGTTTTGTTACGTTGTTTCTTGTTTTGTTACGTTGGTTCAGCAAGCGAACAAGTGTTTTTACTCGGCTTGGCTGACTGTTTTTCGATCTTGGTACCTCAACAGCGTTAAGAAACTTTTGCCCTTATCTTAATAACACGTAATCACAATGAGTCCTCGTAAAATTAAGCATTAAAGGCGGAAACTCAAGCTCGAGTAAAAAAAAAAGCCGATCAAATGCATGTGCATGTGCAGGTCTCAAAATCTGACATAAAGTTGTCAAAATGCTGTCAAAAATGTCAAAGACCAGCGCGCTTCACTCGTCATTTGAAAAACGTTTTAGAGATCTTCGTCGAAAGCGGCCTGTAAACAACAATATTAAGTTTCGCCGTCTATAAACATGCCGTCTCAATTTGTTTGAACCGGAAAGAATCAGCGTTTGGATGTTAAAAACACCGAAATGGGTTGACTGGCTGGGCTGGCTTTGATAATTTTTATAGTGAACGGGTCTGCGAGAGAAATGCTGGTGTGGTTTGGCAAGCGCTTTCTTCGTTAACTTGATGACGCTTTGCCACTGAGAATCATTAATTGAAGAAGGTTCTTCGGAAGACATGGGAAGTACCAGTAAAACTATCAAAGCTCTTTAGCGTTTTGTGTCAGCCATGGAAAGATTTTGTGGGAAATGGCGCTATTATTCAGCTCTGTCGCGTTCCGAGTGATTGCTGCCTCAGTGATTCCTGTTGACTGCTCTAAACGATCAGGTGTGGACCTCTTTTTTGTCTTTTCTACGGACATTTATTTCAAAATTGCTAAGCAATTTTTGTCACTTGTCTAATTTCTCCACCTTCTCCAAGAATCTTCGAAGAAATATTATTCGTATTGTGCTTTGTTTTCTTGTAATACTTATGTCTGTTGTTTTTGAACCGCGGTCAATTCCTGTTGACTGCTCTTAACGATCAGTTTTTACCCTTTATTGTCAAAATAAATACCGATTTTTCTAGATTAATCACTACAAGCTATTTTCATTACAAGCTAGTCTTGTTTAATTTCTCCACCTTCTCCTTCTTCGAGCAAAACACTCGCATCGTACTTTGTTCGCTTGTAGTGTATTTTTTTATTCGCTTTGAATTCCATTACGCTTTCATCTGAAAGTAGTTAGGACTCAAGAAGGTCTGTCTTTTTTTTTTTTTTTTGCAAACGTTGCTATCGAAAACTCTTCGTTATCCCTGCTGCTGCTCAATTGTTTTGGACACAAATTAAACTAGCCCAAATAAAGCCATGCGAAGTTGCTCGGTGAGAGTGTGCAGCTCCGATTCTAGGCTTGGCCTGGCTAAATATATATATATATATATATATATATATATATATATATATATATATATATATATATATATATATATATATATGGCCTTCAGCTTTTCTTTTTATAATCGCTACATACCAGACTGGAATGGTGTTCCATCGAACATCATGCATGCACCTTCTTTAAGCAGTTTTAAGTCCTATCTATTACATTATTTGTGTCAATTTTAAATCAGATGTAGCTGGTGAGTGACAAGTATGTAATTTAGTTAGGTTAGGGTTGGATTGTATTTCAATTTTACTTCTTTATTTTTAGTGTCAATCTCAAAGCAGGGGTGACTTGTAAGAGACAAGTATTCGATTTAATTTGATTAGGTTAGCTTTGGGCCACGTTTAAATTTCACCTCTTAGTTTTTAGAATGTGTAATACAGTAATAGCCCACGTATAAGAACCTGAATTTTCCAATTTAGCCTAAATAGGTTCTTATATAAATGGTACTTAAAGCAAATTTAGGCTACCAAGGTTCTTAAAATAGGTTCTTATATTTTCATATGAATTTTATCTGAATATACTATATATATATGTATATATATATATATATATATATATATATATATATATATATATATATATATATATAGACAAGGTTAATTTGGGAACAGAAATCAACAACTAAGTAATTAAGTGAAAATGTGGCTCAGCCAGGAATCGAACCTGGGTCTCCAGATTACCGGTCGGATGCCTTAACCACTAGGCCACTGAACCAACCACACTGGTTGGACACATATTTTTTACTGTACAACACATACACAGTGTGGCCTTCTGATGGTAAGGTCCGAGGAGACTATTTCACACATTTTCTGCATATATATATATATATATATATATATATAAATATCATCTCATAATACAGTATAAATCATTTATTTGTACCATAGAGAAATGCCTATATGCAGTTCAGTGCAGGTACAGTATATGTCCTTAACAAAACATAACAAAGAAACTCGTTCAGCAGTTTCTACCTTTACACTTTTACAGCAACCCCACTGATAAGAACCTAACTTAAAATTTTAGCCTTAATAGGTTCTTATGTGGAGGGGGCTTAAAATGAAAATTTTAGTCTAATAGGTTCTTAAAACCCAGGTTCTTATATGTGGGCTATTACTGTATTAGATAATATTCTTTGTATGGGAATTTACTTTCTCCCAATTATTCTCCAGTCATGCACATTTTTTGTATCAACTTAGATGTATTCACATGAAAAGGAATTATTAAACTTAAAACTTAAAATTAAACTTAAAGTAAGCTCTTTTTCATCAATGTACTTCCTTCTCCTGCATGCAGTCTTTCAATTAATTTTATTCATAGCTGGTCACACCAATCTTGTGGTATGTTTGGATGACATTTTGCACTAATGTTTACTGGGATTTTTGATGTTTGATGAAGTATGTTGTGCAATTTCAAATGTACATGGAGAAATGTGAGACTAGTCCTTACCTTTCTTGCAAAATAGAAAATCAAGTTAAGATGGCTAACACGGATTTCCAGCACTTTTGCTTTGGTGAATCATTACCTTAAATCCTCACACTACATTGTTAATTACCTTGATAGTGATATCAACCAAATGCCCAATATTTTATTATCAAGTTGCTTAGTCTTGCACTTGGCTGGCCAGAAGAGCAGCTGGATTTCTTTTTGAAAACACTGTAGGTGCATTGATTGATGAGCTTAATGTCAGCAAGAAGTTTTTTGGGATAGTAAGGTCAACAAGTAACTGATCAAAAGAAATATCTTGGTCTTAATGCATATCATCTAAATAGTTTTATTGATTTCCATGTATCTTTCTTTCATAATTTTTTTGAGGCATACATATATCCAGAGGATACACAATTTCTGATTTCCAACTGTCTCATGGGAGGCTTTGGATAACTGAAATTGCATTCATTATGAGGTGATGATCTGAATCACTATATATCTGATGTCGGATACTGATTTAAAATAGCATTCACCAGGCTTCTCCACCAATTTCTAGTGGCTCTAAATCATAACTAATTCGCCTACAGTTGAACGGGGAAACAGACCTGTCCTTAGGTATTGCTCTAAGATGTTAAGAAATGTTTTGTTTTAAAAATTTATAGATGCAAACTAGCGTTGCAGGTTCTTTTTTACACAAAGTATTAAAGATTTTTTTTAAAAAAAACCTACCTCAATATTTTTATTTCGCTTTTTAACATCTCCAAACTCAATTTGCAAGGGAATTTTTATTACCTTACTCAATAGAACGCTTGTTTTTAGGGGAGGGGGGGGGGGGGGGGGGGGTTTATATCTGCAAGCAGTTCTGGACTAGGGGGTCCAAATCTGATCCACAAGCAGATCTGGACTGGAGGGTCCAAATCCACTGTGCCACTGGCTCAGATCACCTTTCCATACTATTTTTTACAGCATTGGGTCTGTAGCTCGAGTGAGGTCAGATGGGTGATATGACAAGTAGACTATATGTAAATGCCAGTAGAAAGAGAATGCTTTTGGAGCTCCGCTTTTAGGCTTGGCTAAATATATATATTATTATTGATATGTCCCAACTTTCAGAACAAAGTCATTGCGTGTTTGAAAAAGTCCGGCTGAAAGCTAGTTCGCTGTATAAAGGAAAGTGAACTGTTCAGCGAAAGGGCTTAGCTGTGAGTATAATGACCAGACCTTCCGTTTGAAGAAGTACATTAGAATGACCTAATCAACGATTACTGTATCACTGCATACCTATGGATGGGTTCCTTCTTTTAGATAGACAGAGGCGAGTAAAGATGTAAAGATCTACCAGAATCCGCGCAATCGTTCAAATTCGAAGAAATTGTTTCTCAGTTGGATTTCAATTTGTAATCTTTGTTTTCAGTTCCGTTAATTTGTCTTGATGTAAAGTTTGACATATTTATATCATTTATCTTAAATAATATCATCGTAATACTACGCAAATATCGGTAAGGAAAACTGTGAACTGTCATTTATGTATATAAATACTTGCTAACTGTTATCTTTTAAAATCCATGAAGATTACATCCCTGTTCAGGGGTGTTTGAAGTTTTCGAGAAACGAGCCCTAGTAGTGAAAATAATTTTTAGTTGAATCTTGAAAACCTTTTACTTGAAATTATGAGGATTTTAAGTTGTGATTAGTGAAGATTTAACATTTATGCTTCACAACATTGTTTACGTAAAAAAGATGATGGTGATGATGATGATGATGATGATGATGATGATGGTGATAAATTTAAGTTATCAATCTTGTTGAAAAAGGAACCACTAGATTCAAACACCTTACAATAATTAGGATGACACAACATTTTGAAATGTGCTTGAATTTCAGAGAAACCAACGATCACTGATCCAAACGTGACAAGTAAAAGTTTCAACGATGGGAGCCCTTTAAATGTCAGCTGTAAAGCAACTGGGAAACCCAAACCAGATGTAAGGTGGATCCATAACGGACAAGTAAAGAGTTCTGGATCAGAAACAGCTGATCTCACCTTTAACACAGTCAACAGGGGAGATGCAGGAATATACACATGTAGGGCCAACAACTCTGCAGGAACTACAGAGACAAAAATGACTCTTGTAGTTAACTGTAAGTACAACACTTCTAATGTCTCTAACAATGTGACTTAAGGTGATTCCTCTCAATTGCATGGCGCATCCTTACTGCGCAGAATTTATGGCGTCATTTAGCGCGCGCTCGTGCGCGCGTACACTAGAAACATTGCGAATTTGCCTTGACATTGAGCTTTTTCAGCTGAAATTTTCCCTTTGTCGTCGTGTTGTAAAGGAACGAGCACGGTGACCCCCCTTTTTTATTGGTGTAATGTACTTGTAATAGGTACGCGAAAAACATATTTTAAGGAGAAAAAAAGTTTAATAGTAGAAGTTGGATTATTTATATATAAATGGGGTGAAACTCTGCGTTTGGAGCCAGGAAGGAGTTTGAGATGATGCCGAAGTGGTCCAATTTCCTCACATTATTTGCAAGATCGGGCAATTTGAAATCACAATACTAAAAGAATATAGCCCAGAAAAACAATTAGGCTCTAGTTTTCACTACTATTCATAGTTTTTGCTACATAATAACAGCTTTCTTCCGTTGTTCATGCTTCGAACATTTCTCGCACAACTCCATAAAAAGACTCGCAGGGCGAAAAAAGGCACGCAGGGCGAAAACAAGCACGGTGACCCCATCTTTTTATTGCATTTTTTCAATGTCCTATGCATGACTATCAATTGTGCCAAGTCTGAAAAAAATCTTAATAGTACATCCTTTTCAGGGGAATCACCTTAAGAAATGAAAAAAAGTTTACATGAATGCTTACAAATTAAATTTCAGGTGCAAGCAGTTAGAGAGAGAGTTTGCGATAATATAATTTATAACATAAAGGGTAAAATTACTGAATGCTGATTGGTGGAAGAAGACGGCAAAATTACTCTTCACCGATTGGTCGAGCGCTCCTGAACGCACTGCTTTCTATTCACATTCAGGTAGTTTCTTCATTTTGAGCACAATAACCACTTTTAACTCGGATCGTATTCTTTAAAAAAGAGGCATCAAAATCAATTGCCAGCATGAAAAGATACTACAGAAGGTGGTAAAAGGAAGAACAAAAGATTTTTTCGTGAAACTGAATGCTTAAAACTTGTAGCCATTTGCGTGGCGCCAGGCGGGCTTGTGTGGTTGAAAAGCAAAATGATTGAATGCGTCAAGGGCTTTCACTTTACCACGGCATCTAGCAGCTCAACAAAAAAGAACGCAGGGAAGTATACCTTTAATGGGAGGAGGACGTAGCTCAAACATATTTTCGTGGGACAAAACCGTTTGCTATTTTTATGGATATGTGTTTTGAAGTGGATTCGTATTTTCAAGTGTTAGAAAGCTCCACAGCACAGGTGAATCAGATAAATTGAGGCCTTTGTTCAGAAATGAGACTCGTATTTTTCACTCAACTTTATGTAAATAACAACTACCTATACTCGTTTTGGACCCAAAGAAATAGTTGAATTGTTTATTGTTTAGTTTTGTTTTGCTTACGAGCGAATGAGTGTTAGTGTATTTACTCCGCTTGACTGACTGTCGGATATGCCTCGACAAGAATTACCGAGACAAAGTTTCTTTGAACGTGTCAGTCGATCGCTGATACAGAGCAAGTTATTTGAATGTTCCCAAACTTCCTCAAATGTTTCAATCCGCATAACTGACCTATCTAATTAGATTTTTTTATGCAATAAAGATTTGGTAAACAAAAAATGCGCAATGCGTTTAAAAGAGATACAAAGATTTATTTTAGCGAATAACTATTTTGAGTTTAACAGCACTTTAATCCTACCTTCTGGAACGAACCTTATGAGCCTTCGTAGTTCGCTGAAATCGGTGAGATTTTGGAGAATAATCCAAATTCCCTCAATATTTTCCTACTTTGTGGTGGAATTCAGCAAATTGGATTTCCAACTGTCCGTAAACATGTGTTCTTTTTAATAAGATTTCAATGTTTCACATTTATTAATTACCTTTTTTGCTTCTTTTAAAGTTTCTTTCAAGTTATGTGTCCTGTGGACCCTGTGAAAGTTGACGTGAAAGCCTCCAAACATTCCTTGTGGCGTTCGCGCAAAATAAAAATCTAATCAAACTCAAAATATTTTTTTTCCGCAAATAGCTCAAGCAAACCTTTGTTCTGACAAAGTACGTTGGGTAATTTTCGTTTTTTTCTTCTGCACACCTTCGGGCGATATTTAGGGGGTCCCCTCTCATGTCATGCCGTGACTTGAAATTTGACCTGTGCCAAAAATAAGGTATTACTGAGTTAAACCTACCGCAAATTTTGTGCGAAAAGAAATACCTCTCAATTGTCGGAAACAAGCCCCACCTTCGTCAGGTAATCGACACTATGCAAAACATTAGTTATAAATGATGAACACTTAGGCCGGTTACAGACGAGCAAGTTTTCCTTGACAAGTGTCATTGACAATTTTTATTTGCTCGTATTTATGAACGACAAATTTTCTTTGACAAGTTTTGCCTTCACAAGTTTTATTTGCTGGTGTGAACGAACGAACAAGTTTTCTTTGGCAAGTATTCGCTGTAGCCAGCAATTCAATTACACAGCGGACAACATTTTATTTGACAAGTTTTCCTTGTCGACCCGTACAGACGAACAAGTTCTGCAATGTGTCAAGTTTTTCCTTGACAAGTGCACTTGTTCAAAAACTAGCATGCTAGTTTTTGAACAAGTGCACTTATCAAGGAAAAACTTGACAATTTTGCCTTTACACACCAGCAAATAAAGTTTGTCAAGTCAAAACTTGTCAAGGAAAACTTGCTCGTCTGTAACCGGCTTTACATCATTTCGAATACTGTAATATGGGCGAGGGAATGAAATTCCACTTCGTACACAAACGTGACTTTCAATAGCCTTTTGCATACCTAACATACGAACAAATGATCATGCATGTGCCATTCACCCTGGCCACCTCATAGTAACCACCCCAGACTTCAGTATGTTGTCTGACGTGAATACTGCTGTCATTTTCTGTTCGGATCGATTACGGTAAACACCTTCTGATGACAGTGACTTGCTTTGTTTTCCTTTGGTTTTTAGGCCGATCCTTGCAACTGCAAGAATACTTGTTCTCGAAAAACTACCTTTAAAACCAATGGTTGCCCCTGAAAAACTGCAAAAGTGCGTTGCACCGATTTATGTACTTGTGGCACGAAGAAAAGTCATGTCAAAACAAACCGGTACGCTTGAATGTCTCATCAAATTCAAAGCATCGAAGAAGGTGCCCCGCGAACTTGGAATCGGTGGAATAACCGCACTTAAATTTCGCCGAGGCCCAAGAAGAATAAATCAAATAATCCAGCCAAATCCTCTGATGTCCTTGTTCCAAAACTTTTCCTCTCATGGCGTTGCTGTCGTAAATTCTCTTTCGTCGGCTGCCAGCGCCACGACCGCCGCTAGTAGACATCACAATTCCACGAAAATATTCAGTCTTCAAAAGCGAAATCTAAAAAAATATTGCTACAAACACCGTCTGTATTTACTTAAGACTGATTGTGAGCAAAAACGTTCTCAATTTTCCTCGAGATTAACGCGATTCAAACAGATGAATCCGGCTACTTGGAACCTTCGACAGGATTTGAAAAAGTTGGGCCAACGTTTTCAAAAGCTTTCTTACCAACTCGCGCATGCGCGTTGGATGATATAGTCCCTTTAAGGGCTACGGTGCGTCAAGTTTGATTGACGGAGGTCAATAAGAGAGTTTTTATTTCGAATTTAACGACGCAATAAAAGTGATAATCAGTAAACAGAAGAAAATGTGATAGAAGATTTTTCTTGAGTGACACACTCCTTTAAAAAGAAATTTACATGAGTTTTCCCAACAAGGGTCGAACGCGGAACCTTTCTAAATCTTAATCTAAATCGATAGTGTGAAAAATCTCCCTAAACGGGATATATATGCAAAGGGATGCAGTTATTGAGTCATATATAGTAGTGGCTTTTGCTTACGCTCCGTATAAGGTAGGACTTAAAGCATGGAACATATGTAGCATTCTGGATATAAGAAGGAAGGTGGTTCCACTCATACAGCTCGTGATAAAGATAATGGTCTATAACAGTTCTTGAATGTACATTTTCTTTCGATTACAAGCATTGAACATTGAACATTGAACATTGAGCTACGAGAGACTGGTGCTAACTGGGCCAATTAAACAACGTTTATAACTGAAGTACTATTGATATTCGTTTGAGATGCAGTACATTTAAAAGAAACCATCAGAGGTTCTATCTGTCAGCGCATCGTAAACCTGTATTGTAATTTTGTTAATTCGTCCTAGACAAACCTGAAGGTAAACTATCACTTTAAGTAAATATATCGCCGTACAAGGAGATACTGTGACTCTAACTTGCCTTGTGAATGCTGCCAAACCACTTGTGTCAGTATACAGATTCTACTTCAATGGCAGCAACACAGCTGTTAACATTCGGCAAAACACCAATAATGTTACAATCAGTGACGTACAACGATCACAGCATTATGGAACCTACAGGTGTGAGGCGCACAATGATGTGGGAGATGGACAAAGTGATGGAGTTGTACTCAACATAAATGGTGAGTTGCTCAAAAACACAACCCATTACGATGATGGCGATGGTGATGGTGATCAATCAATGCTCATAATGGGGGTAATACTAAAATAAAAGATGAAACCTGTTCATTTCTATGAAAGTTCGTCCCGAGACTTGGAGTAACTTGTGTGCATTCTGTATTTGTGTCAGCTAGTTTTGTTCTGGATTGTAGGTAGTCCTTGCTGAACACCGATCGCATAGTTCCTGATTGTCTTAGAAAACATAATATTGATAACCAGTTGATGCGAAAAGAAATATTTATCTTCACCTTTGTCAGTTAGTAAAAATTTTTTTGGCTGTGATAGTAAGTTATATATACAAGAACAATGCTCCCTTTTAGTTATTCAACTCTGTTTATCCTGTCATTTTAAGTTCCTGTAACGATCAAGCCATTAACAAGGAGCACAACTGTTAACGTAACAGACCCGATACATTTGAGATGTGATGCATCTGGTCACCCATTCCCGACTGTTACATGGAAAAAAGATGGACAGCTCATACACTCAGGGAGGGTACTTCACATTACCAGCAGCAGCAGAAGTGACAGTGGAAGATACGTCTGTGAAGCAAGGAACATTGTGGACAAAGCAGAAATGGAAACATTTGTGACTGTGTATTGTAAGAAAAGAAAACACAAAAGATACATTCATTTATAGCTTGTGCACTGACTCGCAGCTCAAAAACACAAAAACTATGTATATATACATGTAAGCATGCGGAGATTGTACCGGTGAGCAACACCTTGTGCAAACAGACAAACTTCTTTCTTTTGGTCAGTCGTCTGTTACATGAGGAACCCTTTACAGAACAGGCATTTTTTTTCTAGTTTTAATCCTTTAACTCTCCAGCATTTTGCCGAATAAACACCTTTTGAAGCTCTTCGAACCGTTTAACGTTTACTGGTCAGAATCTAGCCAAAAAGCAATAAAACTGGCCAAAACTCTGTTTCCTGGTCGAGCTCCTCACGCCCTTCTCTTCCTGATGCTTAATATTAGCTTCACAAGTTCGGGCATGCGCATAAAACAAAATTTCGAGGTCCGCTCGCCTGCTACCTTTCGCTTTCTCTCCTCCCCTTTTCTTTCGCTTTCCTTGCCTTTCTTTATTTCTCTCTTGCTGGGCATTTCCTGGGCTTCCTATCGGTGAAAAAGATTTGGTGAAAACTTTTAGGATCGTAGGATTAGATGGAAGGAAGTGCAGGTGGGTAGTGGAACAAGATTTTCATTCACATTTTCTGGTCAACGTCACTTGTTTGTTTGTTGTTGTTGTTGTTGTTTTTTTTTGCGTTTTCTCCGTCCTGTTTGACGGAATCGTGCTCATTCGCGTATGGCTTGAAAGATCTCATCCCCCCTACACATGTTACACGTTAAAGTTTTTTTACAACGAGCCTTAAAACTGATGACGTCACGAGCAGTACAAAGGACGTCGTTCTGCGCGGCGTTTCGACCGGTGTGGGAGTTAAATGGGTAATTAACATTTGCTGTTTCTTTTCTTTCATTTATCACACCTGTCTCATTTTACTACCGGTGTATCTCGCATGCCTGCAGTCATGGCTAAAGTGGGATTTGGTTTTGTTTATGAGTGTATCCTGTAGGTAACACTCAAGGGTTGACATGTTATTTCGATCATTATCAAGCATGTGCTCATTAACAGCTTGCTTTTGTCAAGGCTCAATGTACATTACTCGTACTAACACTTGTTAACTGTGTGTTGTTAGATTCATAGACTTGTACTCATCTAGTACTCGCTAATACTTAGAAACTTGTGTTTGTGTGTAAAAAACATTTCAATAAATTTTGATCAAAATAATTTGCGTGAAATTAATTCTGTCATGAAGCATAAAGTAACACATTTTGAAACTAACGACGAACTTCATCTTACTATCATTCATATATGTTCCTATGTAAACAATGTATAACAGGGATGCTTTTTGAGCGTCTTTACACAGCACCAATCTTCAATCTGCGCTCGATTTAAAAGAGCAAATTATTTATAACATAACTGTCAAGAAGGGTGAGTCTTATAAATTTTTTTTCTAACAGAGACTCTTTAGGATTAATTTTTCATTTTTTTTTTCAGTTAGTATATCTTGTTCATGCCATATTTTATTCGCTACCTAGTTGTATCCTTACTTAGGTACATGTATCATATCAACAATTGCTTCAATCAACAGATCCAGTTACCATAACAAGTATTTCGCCCCCAACACCCCACGAGTCTTGGATTTCACAGCCGGTCACATTTGTTTGTGTGGCAGAGGGTGTCCCACTCCCAACAATCACATGGAAAAAACCGGATGGAAGTGAAATAAAGAAAGTTACAGCCACTCAGAATATAGAAAATGTACAGATGACAAGGGACTTTGATTTTGGAACATATACATGCGAAGCTGGCAATGGCATAGGGGCTGCAGATGCAGGCGCAGTGGAAGTAAAGCAAATAAGTGAGTTGGTCTCCCACTATTTATTTATTTTTTATCTTCCATAGATCGTCGATGTTTCAAGATAAGAACATGCTACCACAGGATTTTGTGCAAACGTTTAGCCTCGATAAAAGCTTTTTGTCAGTTACTTTTTCCTTCCTTTGCAGAGTTAAATGCTATCTATATTGGCAGCATTCATTTACAAATAGCATAAAACAGACAAAAAAATAAAAAAATATGTGTTTTATAAACAATAACGGGGCGGTTAATCGTATTCATCAGCAACTGGTGTAGTCAAAAGAGAGGATTTTGAGGTGCCCTATATTAATAAGATGATGGGTGTTTTGTTTTCGTCTAGAGGCACCAGGTTTGCCGATTATCTCGTTAGCAGATGCAGATATTCAAGCCACTTCACTTGCAATAAGATGGACCTCACCAGCTGATGGAGGGAGTCCAATCACAGGATACCGAGTGGTATTACTACAAGATGGAAAGACGATAAGGAATGGGAACACTGCTGCTGCAAGTTTTGTCTTTGACCTTCTAGAGAAAAGCACTAACTATACTGTAAAGGTCTTTGCAAGGAATAAGGTGTTTGAAGGAAATACCAGTGAAATGACCATCCAGACAAAGTATGAAGGCGAGTACTCGTGTCAGATGGTGCTCTTTAGAGTTCCTGGGTTGTATTTTATTTATAGATCTGGGCGTGCTATTGTTCAGTAGTGCAACCAAAATAAACTACTGGCTTGTTCTCTGTTCTGTAACAAGCTTTTGCAGTTATAACACGTGCAAAACCTTATTAATGACTAATGAGTATCGGAAACTATTACCCTCGAAATTCAGTCACGTGGATAACCGTCTAAAAGTAGCTGTAAGAAACTTTCAACCTAAGATGTCCTGGGGTGGACTTTGATGTCAGCCCTAGGGCAGAGCGGTGCCCTTTGATTTCATAAGCATTCTTTGTAGAATTTCTTTTATCTTTTGGGTATACGCACGCGTTTTCTCATCTTTAGTTGCTTTATTATTTATTCTCGTTTCTTCCCATTCTTTGAAATTTTTTCATTTATTGAAGATCTTGCGATGACTTGCACGGTTTCATAACGTTCTCCCCTGGCACAAATGAGTTATCACTATGTGGAAAGAATAAAGGTCTTAGATCATGGGTTAAGAAACAAATCTTAAAATATCTTTGTTCGACTAGGATGCGGGAAGGTAAATTGTTAGATTCCCATCTTTTTGTTTTATTCATTCGTTATTAAAATCCTGTTTGTTTATTTTTTATTATGTTTTGTTTCCTGTGTGTGTGTGTGTGTCAATTAGGTGCCCCATCTATTGTAGAAATTATAGACTTGCCTACTGAAACAAAGGAGGTTGAAGTAACAATACAGTGGAATGAACCACAAAACAATGGAGCACCGATCATACAGTACAATGTATATCAAAGAACTGTGGCCGATGATGGTACACCGGCACGGAACTGGAGCCTAAAAAGCGAAATAAGAACGAGCCTATCACAGCGACGTGTGGTTGTTCAGTTGGAAAAAGGCAAAGAATATGAATTTGTAGTGACTGCCAAAAACAAGTTTGGAGAAAGTTTGCAAGTGGGGAAGAAAATTTTGGTGATGGGTGGTAAGTCTATTTGGTTTTTACTCTAAGGGAAGAGGTTTAGGAACGGTTCGGTTTTGTTTGAAATAACTTTTCCAGTTTACCGGCCGAACTGTAAATAAGCCTCTTTGCGTGCTGATGGTAAGGATTAAAATGGATTGCAGCATGAAAAAATTGGACCAACTTTTTCAAACCCTTCTCTTGTATTGCAGAAAAAATAGCCAAATACGGATTGCTTGATGTCTTTCTTCTGGTAATCTGAGGGTACTTTGATTATAAAGAGCAATACTCAAGGATACTTGGCTTCAATTTGACAGCCACTCGCTGCCCCGGTAACTGGCAGACAACGAATCAGATTACTAGCAAGAGATATACCATCTACTGACGTTACAAAACACACTTGACTCTTCCGCTCAGGTTGTCGAAACGTCAGTCAATGTCACTACGAACAGTTCTTTTCAGGACTACACTCACCCGCACGTCCTTTCTTTACCAAGTTGTGTTATTCCTTCGTTTTATAATTTTCATTTCAAACTATAAAGTTGTAAATGTAGCTGTTTGAAGATGTATACGTTTTGATTATTCGTTGTACTTACTTACGGCATGTTTCTCATCAAAGCATGACTTTCCTTGTTCTCGATATCTGCTAAAATTTCATTAATAAAAGAAATAGGCAACGGCAACTATTTCTTTTCACAGCTAAAATGGTCTCGCCCACAGACGGTAAAAGCGATATTCATAAACTATCACAGTTCGAAATCCTTCGCTCTCCAATTTACGACGGTTTTTTCGTGCGATCAACATGTCACGTGACTAAATGTCCACACAAACCGAGGAATAGATGTAGAATTGTGCAAAGGTAGTTTTCAAAGACTACTTCAACTAGTCCCCCAACTTGTATCCTGTAAACGAAACGCTCTTTACCCAACCAGATGTTAGGCGTGGCTACATTATTCTCCGCATGTAAGTTTAACATTAGTAATCTGTTCCTTCATGGACTGAGAGCATCAGAGATATAAGATTGAAACATCGTGCACGCAAATCGTGCACGCAAAGAACTGGTGTGTTGTTGTTGCTGTAGTTGTTATGTTGGCAGTATTTTGTCATGTTTTTCAGTAAAGAATCTATCAAATAAGTATTTTTCGCGTCCGCTGCCTTTATAGTGTACTTAACTTTACGGAAGCGTTTCAATAGCTTAACGGTGAAATGAAGACGAAAATGAGAGCTTGACTTTGATGCTCACCCACCAAGTTGCCATCGTTTGACTCATTAAATAGTAAATACCTAAAAGTAACGTTCCATTACTTACGTTGAGATCCAAATACGTTGCATTAATGAAATGACTGCATGTTTACAATTCTTATTTCTTCACAGAAGCTCCAGCAGCTGTAGTTATCACAGCGGAGAGAAATAATGACGAAATAATCCTGAAATGGAAAAAACCCGAAGAAAATGGAGGAGAAATTAAACAATATTCCGTCTACCAAAAAGTTGCAAATGATGAACAGTGGAAGAATATTAAGAACATAACTGACCTCTCCAAACTTGAATACGTCGTTAAAGTGGAGAAAGGAAAGAAGTATGAATTTATGGTGACCGCGACGAACAGATTTGGTGAAAGTACAAAAAGCAACAGCGAGGAATTCCACGTACTGGGAGGTGAGATTGTTTTTTAGGCTAAAACTCACCTTTACACTTTGCGGAGATGTTTACGTTTTTCGTATTTGAAGAGCGGTGAACCCATGTGATGTAAATTTCGCTTTCAGTCACATTTTGGCCATTTGTTTACTTTGGTCAAACAGACTATACATGATATCATTACTTAACTTGTACACTCAACAAACTTGCTGGATTCTGATTGGTTGAGAGCAGTACAACTAAACCCCAAATTGTACTCCGCAGGAGTACCTATTACGTTTTAATGGCAACGACGCGTGAGCACAGCCAAATGTGGCAAATTTGAACGTTTTTGACGACTGAAATTGATCACGAATTGTACTCAAGTTGATGCGATTTCGTATACAAATAGATTCCTTGCCTCGCGTGTGTACTCTAATAACGCGCGGTGACGTCAAAACTTGGTAAGAACACCAGTCACGCTACTCGCCTGCGGCTCGTAGCGTACGTTTTTCTTCTTACCATGTTTTGACGTCATCCGAGCGTCATCAGAGTACACACGCGAGGCCATCCTCCGTGCGCCATTCTCCATGCGTTAACATCTTCGGAATCTTTCTTCGGTTGATGGCGTCATTCGTGTGTCTGTACTTTAATCGAAAACTCATCTAGACTAATCAAAACGCGGGATTTACACCGTTAATTGTATAATACATTATAGACTGGGTTACACTGATGTGACTTTGTTTTGGGTTCAAATTCAGATTTTTTCTCGCAGCCATGTGTAGATTTTATGTTTTATTGGTGGATGCACTGCAAATTGCAGTCCAGAATTGTGAGCAATTGTCAAGTGAATGCCAATAACGATGGACTGGATTCTATCCAAGTGGATGGAGCGAAGGAAAGGGGAATCGTAATGATCTTTCTCGATTGTCCTTGTACTTACCAGGGTTTTGTTTAATTTGTTGATTTCCCCTCGATTTTTCCAGTTTTCTTTACAATTTTTTCTTCTTTGATGTCACAGATAAGGAACCTTCAGAGGGTGGACTGGATACCGTTATCATCGCCTCGGCAGCGGTCGCAGGTTTTATTCTTATTCTTGGGCTGATCTTATTTGGTGTTTGCTGGAAACGAAGGAAGAGTTCAGAGGATGGTGAGCAGGAAGTATGGTTATCTTAATGTCACTTGTTAGCTGTACAGTGGAAGCCCGCTCTACGGACACCCGTATATAACGGACAGTTTCGCTTGTCCCGAAAAAAAGTTAACAAATTTTCTTTAAAATTAACCCGCTTAATACGGACACCGGTTACTACGGACAACGTACTCTTTTCTGCTCCTTGAGTCACAAAGTAACTCTCATATAACGGCAACCTCGCCTAAAGAGCCACTGGTTGTCTGCGCACTGCCTATTTTAAAGGAGCCTAAAGTCAAATCACTGAAAGAAGCTCTGATAATGCTGGAGGACGTGACTGAATATCTTACCAGTGAAAATCTAACAGAAACTGCGATTGACTGTCTAATATTCAGTCCACCTAGCTGAGTCGCAAACTAAAAGCTTTAGTGTAAAGTAAAGTCACGGACCTTTAATTTTAAGTGATTCCACTATCGTGTTTTAAGAACAGTACTTAAAAGATTTTACTCTGAGACTATGATAGATGATCGTGAGGTTTCTTTAGGATGAACTTGTTACAGTTGCAGCTAAGCCTTACTGAAACACTGTTTTGTCGTAAAAAGTGTCTTCTTTGTCTTTATATCGATAAATACATGTCCGTGACGTTTTTTTTTTCTGAGAGCCCGCTTAATACGGACACCCGGATAATACGGACTTTGTGGCATGGCCCCTTGGTGACCTATTACAACTGCTCTGGAGGAAACTTTGCATTAACAGAAATACTGATAAGCAAACCAGACCATAGCAAAAATAGTCACTCTCTGTGATGTTTCCCCATGATCTTGCAATGTTAGGAGAATCATTCAAGGCAAGTGTCAGTGGAACATTTTTCAAAACTGCAGAGCAAGTAATAGACAGAATTCTAAAAGACCTGACCTTAGTTTTAATTTTCCTGTTTTTACAATTTTAAGTTCGTCGAATGTGTAAAAAGAGGTAATGTTTTTTTGTAGTTCAAGTTTTTCTAACACATTCCTGGCCTCGGCGTTTAGAATTGTTCAGAAGTAAACTGACCTGTGAAACCTGAAATTCCAACCGCCGTTAATAAAATTAATAATGCTTAGAATGACCTATTTACATGGTCATGTAACAACTTACGAAATTCGCAATTCCCAAGGAAGGCGCACCCCTAAGTTGGTGCAATCTGGAAATCAGTGGTCTTAAATGACGATCAGGCTTCATTTTTCTTCCCTGCAGGCGCATCATCTGCAGCTGACCTGTGAGTATAAAATTTACTTAATTATTGACTGTACTTTCCTCGCCATCTCAGTATAAGACACTGAAAATACTTCTTCACAGAGAAGTTCTATTCGGTAATGCACGACCTTAAGTACGGATTCGTCTGGGTAAGATGTTGGAATAACCTGTTATGCGACTGCAAAGTTATCTCCACCATCAAGTTAAAATTCGCTGTGATTCTTATGCTAGAAAAAGACCGAATCTCGCATGCATAGCCAATTTTGTTTAGCACATATGGCCTGAGCAGAGCCCATTTCGCTAAAATGTCAGGTATACAACTTTTTTTTTTTCATCTTAGAGACACTGTTAAGGTCGGCACAAGTTATATAGATAACTCACCAGCTTCTCGCCTAGTGTGTGCCGACCAAATCAAAAGCGGTACTACTCAGTTATTGAACCATCGCTACCTTTTTACGGGCTCTTCAACGGTTGCCGAATTACGAACAGCACCCTTTAACACCAACGAAGCTCTCTTTCAGAGGTGTCCTGTGCCTACTACAATGCGTTCACTTATCAGGTCATGTTCTCTTGTCATAGGCGTGGTCCCAATCCCGATGATTTTAATGAAGAATACCAGGCTGTGAATGCTGCATCCGCTGCACGACAGCTGCAGGCAAGTGGACCAACGGTTGAGGTAACTTATGCGCAACCTTGCATGTCACAACAGAAGAATACCACGAAGAAGCTCAAGAAGGTACATTATTTTTACACTGTGCCTTTCATTTAGTCACTCCCTTTACTCACTCTCTCACAAACGCGCGCATGGACGCATGCGCGAACGCGCCCACCCACCCACCCACTCACTCACTCACCTGCCCACCCATTCCCTCACTCCCTCACTCGTCAATAGTCACTCATCACTCACTCAGGCAGACAGGCAGGCAGGCAGTCACAATATCTTGCTTAACAAGTAGGGCATTTACCCTTAAAGAGGAAGGTAAGCAAGGGGAGATTGAGATTGAGTAGTTTTGGGTGGCTGTTAAAAATCGATTATGTCGCGTGTTGAACATCTTAAGGTTTACCACAGAAACCGTGTTTGCATTGGCCTTAAGCAATGGCCAAGGGATGAGATTTTTTTTCATCCTCAGTTTGTAATGGTTAATACATTAAGACAGATTTTCAACCTGAGGCACGTTTCTCGTGTTTGAATACTATAATTCACCACCTTTTCAACACTACATCTTCTTGCAGTACAAACTCGAGTCATACTTGACCTCAAAGCCAACTAGTGACCTATTTGGCTATTCATTCCACTAAGTATTTGTACAGGTTCATTTTGTTCAGCTATTATCTGCGTAACTGGGTACAGATATATTCTCGTGAGTAGCAGCTGGCATTGTTTGAGTAGGGTTCAACTCTAAGCGCATAAAATTTAATAAACATTTATTTACTTAGTTTACCAAGCCTGAAGTAGGTGTCTGGTGATACTTTAGTGAAAGTTATTTTAACAACACTTGTTTCTTTTTGCCTTGCCCTCTTCTTGTTGCTTAGAATCCATTAGCTATCCAGACGAAAGAAAACACGAAATCTTCAAGCATGCCGCAGATCTACGCAACACCGATACATGTAGGTGGCGACTATATGCCACTTCACCCCTCGACACGAAGTTGGGAAGTCACGCGGGAACAAGTCGATCTCATAAAAGTCATCGGTAAAGGAGCCTTTGCTCAAGTTGCGCAAGCAACGGTGAAGAACGCACGCGGTTACCAGGAGTATATTACGGTGGCGGTGAAAATGCTAAAAGGTTTGAGCAGTTCTCTTAATCTCTATGCACCTTTCTGGTTGTTATTCGAGACATAGCTTTTTAAATATTGAAAATAGAGTCTGAACTTTGACGTGCCATACAAAATTGTTGCCGGGTAAATTATATATCCTTGCTTTCTTAAGTTAGAAATGTTTAACGTTGGGATGATCACTGTCTCACTCCTCCCACCCTTAGCCTGGCGAGGTTAAAATAATAATTAAAACACAGTAACATTATCTTTTTGTAGCCAATGCCCCAGCTTCAGACAGAAAGGACCTGCTATCAGAGCTTGAGGTAATGAAGAAATTGAAACCTCACCCTCACGTGATCAAGCTGATAGGATGTGTCACTAAGAGTGGTAAAAACAATTGTTCTTTAGTAATTCAATTAAGAAGAAAATTGACTCTACATTATACATTGCATACAAATATTAACTGAAATTTTCTTTGAATGTTTTCAATGTCAAGTTACAAGGAGAATTCAAATGAAATCTTCAGAAAGTACTCTTTTCTCTTCATTTATTTTATTTTTTTGTTCTTTGAAAGGACACATCACAACTATGCCAAATACATTTATTTATTGGTGTTGAATGCCATGTTAATGTTTCCAGATGCTTAAAGAGTGTAATCAGCATTCTTAGATTTTCGAAAAAGGTTCCGATACATTTCATCTGTTCTGTACGAGTTAGCTACGTAACTCTTATTCGCCATTTATTGATTAAGCGTTTATCTCGTTTTCTGTAGACCCTCTTTTGGTCCTCATTGAATATGTGCCTTTCGGTGACCTGCTGGGATACTTGAGGAAGAGCCGAGGACTGGATGACACATATTACAAAGACCCGGATGTCAAACCGCAGACCAGTTTGACCGCGGAACAGCTCATGAGGTTTGCATGGCAGGTTGCTGATGGGATGTGCTATTTGTCATCGAGAAAGGTTTGCTTGAAATTGTCTATGAATTTCCCCTAACCTTCCTTTCTGTAAGGTTAAAAAAAGCACAAACAGAGGTTGTGTACCTATATATTGTATTAATTGCGTTGGCGCTTAAAACTTAGAACCTATCTAAAGAAACATATAATATCTAAAAGAAGGCAAATGTTTACATCTACTGAAATCATATTGCAGGTGTTTTAATTTGGAAGAAAAGATTACATGTAATTTGTTTGAAATAAAATCACCATGTGTTTGGTAGATTATCCACCGTGACTTGGCAGCGAGAAACGTTCTTGTTGGTGAAGGAGAGAAGTGTAAGGTGACAGATTTTGGGATGGCGAGGAATGTGCAACAAGACGACATTTACACCAGAAAAAGTCGGGTAAGTGTCAAGAATTGACAAAAATAGAGGACATAAAATGGAATTAATGTTGTGGATCGTAGCAAAACCTATACTCGGGCTCTCACTCATCGGTGCATCTTCTGGGTAAGTTAGTCATGAGCTTCCAATTCCTTGTTGGGTTTTCATCAGTATTTCTATGGCTACTAAAAATGCCCGTGACTTGTTTTCATCGTGCATCGTCGTTTAAGGTTTCAAATACTGTAATAAGTGCCTCCTTTAATCCAGCTTACTTTTTTTCCTCCTAAATGCAACGTATGACTCGGCACGATATGAATTTTGTTTTCAATTCATAGTACTTTCAAATGGGAGATTTAGTTCATGTTCATACCTACGTTAAGGGACGCCAATCGAGACGGAAGAAACTTCAAGATGAGAGTTTGTTTTTTAAAATGTTTTTCTGTAGTGTTTATGCTGACTTTGCGTAATGTTTACCTGTTCAAAGAGCCGCCTGCCTGTCAAGTGGACTGCTTATGAAGCTTTGCTGTACGGAAGATATACAACCCAGAGTGACGTGTAAGTTCTTTTATTTGCAAATAGACAGTATAGGCCTCTCGAAATGGGAAGTGATTTTAGTTGGTCTGCACATGTGTGTGGAAAGATAGTAACAGCATTCCGACCCAAAAAGGTGTGTTGCTATCGGAACTGTAGTGTATCGGTCAAACATCTCCCCATTTGCGCAGATGTTACCTGCTCTCCTTTTATGTTTTCTTGTAGTTGGAGCTATGGTGTCCTGCTCTACGAGATTCTCACCGTCGGTAGGTTGATTTTGCATAATTTGCATATTTTGTGAGTTACCTTACATTCAGTATAGAAAACAGATTGTAGGTGCAAATATGTGAATGCAAATATCACTCGTTTTTGTTTGTTTTAACTTTTTGTTGTTTACGGTTTTTTCCCTTTTTCATTTGTTCATAAGTGGAAATGATACCGTTGAAAGGGTCCCTAAAGGCGATGAGTTTCTCATATAGTTAATGTATGAATTTTTGTCCTCCAGGTGGCTCTCCCTACCCAACAATAAAGCCGAGAGAGATCGCCGCGAAAATCCAGGAAGGATACAGAATGCCAAAACCAAGACACGTTGATGACAAATTGTGAGTATATCTCTTTCCCTTTTTCTTTTTCAACGTCAAACTCGTTCCAAGCAGTGGTGTTAGGTGTAAAAGTAAATGCCTGAGGCTATATATCCCCGCATAACGTGAGACGCGAAAACCAAACCTGGTCGGACTCTTCCCTTCAGCTCTCGCGCGTGAAACACCCATCAGTGATAGCACAATGTGTTGTGCCATGGCGCTGTTGAAACGTAGCGTTCCGCTCTTGAAAGTGGAACATTCACTTTGTATTGGAAAGGTTGTTTTGCCGTTCCACTGACGATGTTGAAATGAATTCTAATCGCTATTGCCGAAACACGTAGCCAGTAGAGTGTGACCAACAATGAAACGTTTTTTTATCGTTTTCCAATCAGTGATTATGCCGGTGGATTTAAAGCCAACATGGTGTAAGATAAACATGACTTTATGGCCTGCGATAGGACTAGGTGGCACTGATAACGGTAGTGGATTTCCCAGTTTCTTATTTAACAAAACGTTGAGCCACTATCACAAGAAGGAACACCAGATTTTTTTGCATAGGTAATCACATGATTTCGAGTGCAATTTGTAATAAATAAGTACGCTTTTTTTTGGAGACTAAGAAAAATTTGTGAACATTGAAAAAAATTACAAGTGCTTATTTATTGGTCATAATTTTCGATTTCGTCGGTAATTCCCTTCTCTTGACATTACTTTCTCCAAACAGACAACCAAAAAACAGTGCTTTTTGCATTGTTCTCGTTTTCAGAGCTGTTTTTCAGCTCTTTTCTTGTTGTGGGTGCGAAAGAAGTACTTATTACAGTCTGAAACAAATTAGAAGGTAGTGAATAATAGAAAGAAGAACGTTTTCATAGCCACCTATTTTCTTTTTCTAATGCTTGAACTTTTAAAGACAATCTAGTAAGAGTAATGTCAGTGAAAAACGATATTAAGATCGGAGAAGGAATCCTCAAGACAGCAGTTTTAGTAACCTACTTAAACCATATATTGATAATGAAATATCGTTTTGTGCCGCCTGTTAGATACCAGGTTATGCTGAAATGCTGGGAGGAAAACCCAAATGACCGACCCACATTTGAAAAACTAAAGAGGACTATGAAAGATATGGAGAGAAACCACAGGGTAAGCTTAAGAGGAAGATCAAGACAAATTACTTTAGGTTATGTGGAAAAGTAATTTCATAATAACTTAAAATGTTTAACTAACAAGACGCCTAAATGCGTTCACGCGGGATGTGTTCATCTACTGAAGCATTAATGCTCACAACCCATGAGAAACAGAAACACAGACAACAATAAATGTTGGGAAAGGGGGTTGGGAATGAAGTACTCCAACAGGCAAGTATCGCTAACAGAATACTAGTCTAGCTTGGTAAGATGGGAGGGGTCAAAACCCCCCTCACCCCTTTTCTCTCTAGGGGTGCAGGTCACGATCCCCTAAGAGCTACTCCTCTTGAGGGCTGCAGATCACAATACCCTGCAAGAGTTCCTTACTCCTCTTTGGGGCTGCCGATCACAATACCCTAAAAGAGGTCCTTACTCCTCTCCAGGGCTGCAGGTCACAATACCCTGTGAGAGGTCCTTAATCCTCCTCAGGGCTGCAGGTCACAATACCCTGAAAGAGGTCCTTAGTCAGGTAAGGTAGTTAAGACTCATGGTTACCATGGCAACCAATCCATTCTGTGAGTCTATGGGGCAAAGAGTGACCTGTATGGGAGCACTTCATCCCAACCCAAAGTTTATTTGTCTATATGAATTCAACGTTACAAAACATAGGAAAGATCTACACCTAAAAGTCCAATTGTGTAGATCTCAATAGTAAGCATAGCTAATCGGTTCGTCATGCATCTTATGTGCAGAGAAACTGCTGAAGTAAAACTGGAACATAACATAACTGCAGACCGTATTAACTTATATAAGAGCGTAATGATATTGTGAGATACTATAGAGTAACAATATGTTGAACCAAAGGCCTAACCGAGGATTCGTTAACAATTCATTTCAAGAAAATATGCAACAAAATACAATGGAACCAAATCTTAACCTCAAAATACAGGTATATACATAGTCTATGAACGTAGACAGGGCTACTCTATTCATTAAGTGTCTATGATGCAAATATGCAGCAAATCTAATTAGCGTTGGCTGCTAACTGTAACTTCTTATATAAATATAAATATATATCCATCTCAATTTAACTTATAGCAAAATATCTTGTGTATAGCATTTTTATATTCAATATCTCCTATCTGTAACATCATGTATCCTAAGTCTGGATAAGAAGTAAAGTATAGTGTGTGTATTATAGTGCATGACATGCTTATGACATAGGGAGGGGGAGGGTGGGAAAATAATTGTACTGGAAATCAAACTAAAGCAGGCAAGATGTTTGCCTGCTAGAGTGATGGAATAAATAAACACGAGGCTTATGTTAAATGCATTAGGAGTTGATTGGCAGTGAAATAAAAACTATCCTGATTGGCTCAGCCTGTAGATTGCACTATGGACACACATGATCAGAATTGAACTTTGGCCTGTGAAACCCTACTCTATGTTACTACATGTCACGCAATACAGTAGTAATTCTCACGGTTGTCCCATTAACTACAATTTATGTCTTTGAAGAAATAAATTGGTCTTTAATGCTCACAACCCATGAGAAACAGAAACACAGACAACAATAAATGTTGGGAAAGGGGGTTGGGAATGAAGTACTCCAACAGGCAAGTATCGCTAACAGAATACTAGTCTAGCTTGGTAAGATGGGAGGGGTCAAAACCCCCCTCACCCCCTTTTCTCTCTAGGGGTGCAGGTCACGATCCCCTAAGAGCTACTCCTCTTGAGGGCTGCAGATCACAATACCCTGCAAGAGTTCCTTACTCCTCTTTGGGGCTGCCAATCACAATACCCTAAAAGAGGTCCTTACTCCTCTCCAGGGCTGCAGGTCACAATACCCTGTGAGAGGTCCTTAATCCTCCTCAGGGCTGCAGGTCACAATACCCTGAAAGAGGTCCTTAGTCAGGTAAGGTAGTTAAGACTCATGGTTACCATGGCAACCAATCCATTCTGTGAGTCTATGGGGCAAAGAGTGACCTGTATGGGAGCACTTCATCCCCACAAATACACGAAGTGTATTCCCCATAGATGAAACAAACCCAACCCAACACATGTTTAGTTAGATGTATCACCTAACAGCTGACACGAAACCCCAGAAAGGAGAGAATGGGGACATTGGATATATCTTTCATAACAGTCAGAGGACCACCGCCCCAAAGTTTTTATAAGCCAAGGGGGGAGGCCGACAGAAGCAGAGGTTGTAGCAGCCCCAATCCTGTAGCTATGTCCCGCATATTGAGAGGACTGTAGACCAGACATGGAGAGAAGCTGCTTAGTTTCAGAAGTAAGTCCCACTTTAGTGAGGGGAGAACCAGATAAGTACTGAAAAAGTGGACCGCTTGAAGTCCCCGGTTTTGGGAAAGACAAGTGAAAAATGGTCCTAAACTTAGCTGTGTGCTTCTTGGGAACCAAGCCAATGGGCGACACCTGAAAATTAGGTAGTGGGGGGCTGGGAAAAGGGCCTGCAACTCGCCCCAAGGCCACCTCCCTGGAAAGGTTTTCAGTAACAATACTAGGTTGGGAAATTGCAGTAGGCAAATTCTTCGAAAATCTAGAGACACGCCTCCCATTAAAACCCACGTCTGCCCCATACCAAAGATTATTACATAAGCGGGAAACAAATTCCTGGTCTGGGTGATTGGTTAATATGTCCTTGAGTCTTTCTACATTAATAGGGGTCGGAAGCGAGGGGAAAGCGTTCTTACTTTCGATTAGAGGGGCTGGACTTTGAGCTTCCATGGTCGCTATTGCTAGTCCTTGCCCGTTCCCGCTGCTCAGACCGCTGCTTGGCAGAGCAGTCACACCCTGGGTGGGACCCGCTACATTTGTTACATACATGTCTGAAATGGCAGGGGTCTCTGGAACATGTACCATATCTGTTGTAAGGATTGCATGTGCCTCTGTTGTCGCCCCCTTTTTATAGGCACTGTGCTGGGGTCCATTTGAAAAAAGTGGGTACTCTTCATTGAGTACCGCTGGCGACACGGTGAAAATGGTCAACCATAGCTGATTATCAACAAGTGACCAATCTAGAGACTTATTAACGCTGGCTTTTTGGCGAAACTTAAAATCATATATAGCCCAGCCTAACCCTCTATGGACACGGGCTGCATATCTAATGAGACTAGCATACTGCAAAAGTTCCTGTGATCGGGTTGGGAACTTGTGGATCAGCACACTCATGTAGGACGTAAATGCTGTTGTCCACTGCTCAATGTTTGTAATGGAAGTGGAGGCTGTCGGCTTGGATTTCCTCGATACTTTAACAACAGAGTTTTCCAAAGACAAGACTAGGTTATCCCCTTCGTCGTACAGCGACAGGTTTTTAGGTAAAAGTTAGGATAATTAAAAAAACTCACCACTTTGTATCTCCTTGATATACTGCGCCGGGATGTCCTGAAAGGGTGAGGCAAAGCTGACTCCCGGTGTCAGGCACGAGTGAAAGTGGCCGTTGAGTAGGGAGGTTATTGTTGGATGAGACTTGGGCTTGAAAGGCGTTCACGGCGGCTTTGGCCGCTTCGTTTGCTATCTCCCGGCTAGACTGTTGCACGGTGTCCTTGATCAGTTGTCGTATCGCCTGCATTTGGCCCTCGGTGAAATCTGGCCTCGGAGCTGCTGTGTCGTTGTTGGTGATGGTTGGGTCCGGTTGTGCTGCTGGTCCGGTAATGTTTAGAGCAAGAGATGGAGTCGTCAAGCCCCGAAGCCGGCGTTCAAGTGTTTTTCGAGTCCCTGTCGAAAGTAGCCTGTGTTGAACGCAAAGGGAACGAAGGTCTGCAACAGAAAGGGCTCCAGACACGGTTGGATCAACGTACGGCGGCATACTTCGGCGGGTCGTCCTGCTTGGAGCTCGTGGCGGCATAACTTGTGCGGTCGCGAGAAGCGAGTATAAAATAATTGTACTGGAAATCAAACTAAAGCAGGCAAGATGTTTGCCTGCTAGAGTGATGGAATAAATAAACACGAGGCTTATTTTAAATGCATTAGGAGTTGATTGGCAGTGAAATAAAAACTATCCTGATTGGCTCAGCCTGCAGATTGCACTATGGACACACATGATCAGAATTGAACTTTGGCCTGTGAAACCCTACTCTATGTTACTGAATGTCACGCAATACAGTAGTAATTCTCACGGTTGTCCCATTAACTACAATTTATGTCTTTGAAGAAATAAATTGGTCTTTAAACTTTGAACATCTAGCGAGAGTCACAATCCGTTTGCATGTGCAACCAGAAAAGGAAATACAACATGGATTGAGTACAGTATTACAAACGGTGTAACTTGTACCTTTGAGAAAAAATGTAACACTATAGGGTTGACGTTAATTAAAATTTGGGTTGATTAAAACGTAAAAGCGCTAACAAAACAAAACAAAAAAAGAGTCTGGCGTTCTGAAAGGGTGCCTTGAGGGTGTTTTTGGTTATACCACTGGCATGTTTTATATAATAATTAATTATTTTTTTACACCGGGCTGGTGTGATGTCTTAGCGAAAACAATTAGATCATAAGCTCGAGATTTCTATTCCGTGATAGCTAGGATTTTGGTATGTTGCCATAGATCGAGTAAAATTACAAAATTCTGTAAAAAAAAAAAGAAAAAAAAGAAAAGGAAAAAGACAAAAACAGACAATAAGTTTTCCTAAATTAAAAAAAAAATTATTCAGCCTTTATCTATGCCTAAGAAACAAACGCGTTCAATAGGCCCTTTACATGACCGTGTCACGTGACCTCGTCAATCATAAAAGGTGGTCTTGTAGGAAAATAGATGCCAGAAATGGAAAGAGCGCGATGAAATTATTAAGACTGCCAATTTTGAACCAATTAACGTTTTGGTGAGAGATTTTAGAGCGGTATGAAAGGTTGAAAAATTTAAAAGAATTGTGTGCTAGATGGCAAAGCTTGCCACCCAGCAAGAACACTTCACAAATTAATGTGAACAAGTAAGCTGACGCCACTCAAAGGGCACTGCGGCGGCCATTTTTATCTTCCATGCGGGTGACCAAAACCTTTCTCTCTACCACTCCCCAAGACTCTCGCAGTAGTTTTCCACCTTGACCTGGCACGTGATTCCATGATGATGAAAAGCCAATAAAAACGCACGATCTTCTTGAGAGCCAGTGAAATCGAACCATTTGCTCTGGACTTCCCGCGGGATACGGGAAACTTTAAAAAAAAATTGCACTTTGTGGCTACGATGAAAAAAACGAAATTCGACCAAAACCTTAACGCGGTCTGCCTTTGGCCATCCCGCGTAATAAGAATGTTATTGTATGTCCACAGGGTGCAAAGTATTATGCAAAAGTAATGCAAACTATTGTTTTCGAATTTCGGGCTTTTTTCCGGTGACGCCTTGAAACGATACTTCGCTGAGATGTCTGCAAAATTTCTCTCAATCCGAAAGTGCGAAATGAAGATTGAAGAGATGTTGATAACTGAAAAAGTAGTAAAACGATAACTTTGCAGCTTGTCAGTCACGTGGTACAAAAACGTCATGCCGAAAAGCAGGCAACGCACTGGGATAAGATAAATAAAGAAAATTACCATTTTATATAATGTAAGCGCTTTGTTTGGCTTGTCCCAGTGCATTTCTAGTGGCCCTGGATGGCGTTTTTGTACCACGTGACTGACCTGCTGAAAAAGGCCCATTCCTGTTGCAAAGGGCGTCATTCGTTTTCGTTACCGGAAACTGCATTGGCAACGTTAGAGCAATTTAGATATTTTGCAATAACCTAATAGTTTTCAATAAATTATAAGTCATTACAAAAGTTCCCGCTAACATATGAAGTGTTTCATTTTTGCAGACGTACGTCAACCTGAACCAGTATGATGACAGATTGTACGCGAACGTTAACGATCTGGCGGATGATGAGTAGTGGCTTTCTACTTTTTCTATTCCGGAGAAAATGTTGTTCTATTACAACCATGCCCCGAGTTAAGATTCGTTTATGTCAATACATTTAAATGAATGTTGTCAGCTATAAGCATTTTTGATAGAAATAATTACGTTTTGTTTTCATCGACTGTCATAGTAATTATCCCCTTTGACAGGCGAACGTCGTTTTGACTCCAATAGTTGATAGATTTTCCAATTTATTTCTAAAGGACAGGATGATACGTTAAAAGGCATTCGTTTTGAAGACTGTACTAGTTAAATAAGAAATTGAATCAGTGTAATCAAGATTAACATGCTTGCTTGTTTGGTAGACTATTGTTTCATTAAATTCTGAATTGAAAATTATTAATGTCTTGACGTTTTTTGCCTAAAACTATAACTTTCTCCAGCTAGTCCTTTTGATTTTCCAAAGAGCACAAAGTACAAGAATAATCTTTATGTTTTCAGGGCAAGCAAACGGTTCATCCATTAGAACAAGGCGTAGTCAACGGATACATCGATAATCGATAACAATCGTTAAAAGTCGAAGATTTTTATCGATTTCTGATACCAATCGATAGAAATCGATAAAGAACAAAGTTTCGATATCGATTGATATCAATTTCCGATATAAATCGACAATGATTGTTTTATCGATTGTTATCGAAAGAGATTATTGACATTTTACCATTTGAAAACTGACGTGATGTTGTCTGTATTGTTTTATTGAGTGATTCAGTCATCATAGTATGCAATAGGTTTACAGCAATTAACAAAATACAATAAGAACAAACAATAACAGGAACAATTTGCTGGGTTTATTGATCTTCAGCTTCAGCGCAGTTCGCGACAAAAGATGGCAACGATCTGGAGGGCTACAATGTCCGTGCATATATCGCATTGAGTTGGATTCTCATCTACCCGAAATTGTCATTAAAGAAATGCAAGACGAAGTCGACAGTGCTGGAATTAATGGACATTTTAAAATATTTTTAAACCCCAGAAAATTTTTTGCAACTCGATGAACAATCCGCTTGCACAAGATGCTGAAAATCAATAACAACACACATGTACTTAACGATTAACGCAGGGCTCGTGTTCTTTCTTCATTGGCTTCCGATTGAACTCCGAATTGAATTTAAAATCCTTACCGTTACTTACAAGACCCTCCATAGTCTGGCTCCTACTTACATTAAAGATCTTCTTAAAAGCTACCATCCACCACGAGATCTTAGGTCTTCAAAGAAAAATCTACTTGTCGTCCCTGCTTTTAACACAAATAGTCATGGCCGTCGTGCTTTTTCTGTTGTTGCGCCACTTCTCTGGAACAGTCTTCCTCAGCATATTAGGGATGCTGAATCACTGAACATTTTTAAAAGACGGCTGAAAACTGTTCTTTTTATACGCGCCTATTTTAATTCTTGACATGACTTTGGTCTTTTATAACCTAACTATTTTGTCTTACCTTTTGTAGATTCAACTTTAATTTTAAAATTCTTAACTTTGACTCTGTAAATAGCGCATTGAAATCCTAGCCCTCCATTTGAAAGAAGTGAGGTCATAAAAGACGCAAAGATCTGTGGTAACAACAGCGACATCCGAGTTCACCTGGAGTCGTTTGACTAGTGTATAACTTCCGCTACAATTGTCTCTTACGTGGTCTATGGCAAAACTGAAGCCACGTAGCAGCTTTGCTAATTAAGCAAACGTTTTCACGCCATTAAGGTTTTAATATATTGTGTCGACATATAAAAACCTTGACCGAATGAGACTGAATGAAACGGTTGGATCCCTACAAATTGCTAACCTTCCTTGCACTGCGTTGCATTGAGCTTTGCTAAGCTGATTTCGTTCATGTTACGACTTCAGTCCTTTTGAATTTATCCAGTCAACTTCAGTTCTCAATTTAAGCTTGGAACAAGAACCGCATTCATCGGCTATTTCGATTACGACGTCCGTTTCCTGGCTCAGCTCACACATTACGCTTTTCCGTGCCGTAATCAACTGGAAGTAGGTTCGGCTATTGCAATTTTTAGTGGAGTGGCAGTCACTGGGAAGTGCTCTCAGCTCCTCTATTCATTGCACACTTCTCAAAATAAAAGTCTTTTTAGATTGCGCGTATTTTGTTTTGCAATGGCCCTATTCTCCCAGAGGAGAAATGGAATTAAGCCAAGCAAATCTGTTAGCCCATGGTCTCACCTTTGTCTAAAGGGCGAAAGCATAACTCTGACCCTTTTACGGTTCTCCTTATAGAAATGAACGTACTACTCGAGTCTTTATTGCTTCAGCGAGAGCGGGTGTCTATATTTCGTGAAGTCAAAGTCATGGTTATTCCGATAACACCAGGCAACATTCTTCAGTTGTGTTGTTGGCGTTTTACTGTCAGCATAGTTTTGTTATGATCCGGTCAACTCGCCATGATATCTCGATTCCCCCGTAAAAAATATAAAATATTTGCTTCAAATAGGATGTTTATGCCTTTCCAAAATGTTATGTCTTAACTGTATTATGGGAGGGCCTGGAAAGGGGTAAGCCACTGTAGCTTTCAAACCAATGAAACCAAATGAAGAATGATGCTCGCAGTTGTGAACACAATTTTTGCAATTGAGAAAAGAAGCCTAAAAAAAAATTCAGGACTTCAACGGGGTTTGAACCCGTGACCTAGCCAGTGAAGCCACTGACGTTGGGAGCATGCCAATTGTGGGTTCATGTGTTGCCGTGAAAAAGGAGAGTGTGAACGACGAATATGAAATAAATCATATATGAACTGCGGAAATGAAGTCAAATGACAAATGATCCTCGCAGTTGTGAACGCATCTTATGCAATTGCGAAAAAAAAAGCCTAAAAATTTCTTAGGACTTCAACGGTGTTTGAACCCCGTGACATCGCGATCCCGGTGCGATGCTCAGTACGCCTTGTTTGGCCATTTTATTTGTAAATTGGCGCTTTTTTCAGGCAAGGTTTTCAAATTTAGCCCTCTGGACCATTGAAAGGTCCCGGATGTGTCGCGGCATTCTGGGCGATGACAAGAGCAGGAAACTTTGGGCCATTTCTTTTCGTTTTTTCCTTTCCCTGCTGTTTTTCTGGTACCGACTGCACATCCTCCATATAGAAATAATCATAGTGCCCAGAACTAGAGGAATTAAAAGACACAAATAACATAAGCATGCCATTTAGATGTTGACGCGGCAGTATTGGCATAGTGGGATAGTTCTCCAGTGATGAAAAGATTACAATAGGCATTTTGAGAACGTTGACCATTGCTAAGACCATGAGATTTCCTAACTCACCAGTAAATAACCCTTGTGCGTAACGCGCTAAAGTTCCTTGTGAAAGTTGTCAGTTGTTAGGAAGCTTTCATAGCGTTTCCTGATCTCTCCAGACAACTCTGAAACGGTCAACGCCCTAAGCCTGTTACTCAAACTTTCGTCGCTTAAGTTGACTAGACCAAGGTGGGATAAATGCCCATACACGTGAGAATTTATTCTTGTTTCTGTTAATTTATAAATGTTTCTTGCCACAGTTTAAAAACTACAATCTCTATCCTTAGCAATACGCTCCCTGGACTTTGAACAGCTTTTCAAAATGTTGTCTATGCGTTTATCGCATTCATTGGTGTCTCTGTCCATATTGAATTGACCATTATAAAAACAAAGTGATCGACGTATTTAAATAGGAGAAGTGACGATGTGAGATTTCTGTGCCTGATTTGCTGAGACTTACCAGGCTTTGGAACGGGCCATACGTACTCTACTGGGCTCTGTTAATAATATCTATCGCAGTGAAATGGTTCAAAGAGAATATATGATAGCTGCCATCAGCATGAGGTTTGGTTGTTAATACTTTAGTTATTTGACCTTCCTCTGAAGACTCCAACCCGATTCCAAATACTTCTGTTGATGTTTCACGGAGCGGGCTTGTTGCGGAACGATAAAGTTCTGTTAACTTGCTTCTTTCGTCGTGTACACGTGTTTTCTCTGGTAGTTCACAAGTTGACTTCTTTTCCCAAAGCACACGCGAGACGGACTCCCACTTTACTACCTTTTAGAAGATGGCCTATCCACCAGTTCAGTGCTTCATTTCTGTTGGTTCCTCTTCCCGGATCGATTTCTGGTTAAGAAGAAAATTTAGTATTAGAGAATAAAGGAGGTTAGTTTCTAAAGAAATTGTGGTGCTACGTCGGTGGGGGAGTGAAACACGAAACGGAATTAAAAGAAACAAATGACATCTGATAGGCATGCCATTAATACTCTTGAATATCGACAACCGAAGTGCCTAAATTTCGTTATTGTAGTTTTTCTTTTATCTTTTTCTTTTTCCTATTTTTGTGAAATGATTTACGAAATGATATAAAGCTTCCAGTGATATACTTATGCTTGAGTAAATTCTTTTATGGCATACGACATCATAAATTAAGATTGAATGACAATATAATAATCATAAAGCAGTCGCGTGAACATTTGCAGATTTACATTATATCCTATATTATTAAAAACTGAACTACAGATTTCCAGCATTTTCATTGGCTAACCGGACACAGGCTCTCAGCTGATATACCTGCACTACGTAATATGGTCAAAAAACGTTTCAGCAAACAGAAAAAGCTCAATAAAATTTTCCCTCGGAACGGCAGCCATTAAAACATTAGTCGCCTCGCAGCGGAATTAACGAGTAGAAGTTTCGAAACTGGAACCGAAATACAAATGGAATTCAACTTTTCCTTGCTGAGTGTTTTAGAACCACAAGAAACAGTGCTGGGATCGTGTTAAAAAATTTCTTGCAACGCTAAGAAAATTTTCCGGGCTGTTGATGTTTAGCTAATTGCAAAACGTACTTTTATTTACGGAGATATCGAAAGAGTTTTTGAGCTTGACTAAACGAAATTAAAAATATGTATTCAACAACAATTGTTAACGTCACCAATCTGTAAATATGTTCACGGACCAGTCTATCCAAAACAAACTGAACAAACAAGAACTTCAGCCAACATTTTGCGGCAATAATCAACCACTGAAAATCTTTCCAGCGATCAGTGACAAAAAAATGAGAAGAATTGCCGTTCTTGTTGTTTTTGTTACTCTGTTCGGCTGCGGTTCCAGTTTTTGTCCACGCATCGAGACAAATTTCTATAAGCTTAAGCCATTTCTTGGAGCATAACCTGGACATTTGTCTTGCTTGTTCCTCATATATCTTGTTTTCTGACCAGGTCTGGTAAGACAATGATCCAGTCCATCAAAATAAATTGAAATTGTGTCTTCATTATGATGAAATTCGCCCATGGTGCTGTCGTTTTGATGGATTACAAATTCGTTTACTTCCGCTCGTACATCTACGTGAAAGCTGTTTCACCCTCTTTGAGCAATGATTGAATATTTTTTGCCAAACTACTGATCAGTTACAACCATTTAGAACAAAATAAACTCTGCACTTTTTCCAAATAGGACCCTAAACTGAATCTTCAACGTTGTTCTCGGACAGTTTCATTGAATTCATTCAACTTTGCTCGGAAACGTTGCAAAACACCGAAAGATTTTCGCGCCCTTTTTGTTTAGTCATGTGATGGACCGAATGTTTCCTTTTTTTCGGTTGTCTCTCTTTCCGATTTCCTTTCTTACACTTTTTTTGTTCAGATTTTCAATTATGCGTCGTAGAGTTTTTAATAAAAACAATTATTCTACTCGGGCTTGATGGATATGAAATGATTTTAACCAACTCGGCGCTCGTTGGTTAATTATCACTTCATATCCAGCGCGCCCTCGTAGAATAATTGTTAATTATTGAAAACTGAACTACGGATATCAGATTTGTAGCATTTTCATTGGCTAGCCGGAGACAGGCTCTCAGCTCATATACCTGCACTACCTTATATGGTCAATGAACGTTTCAGCAAACAGAGAAAGCTCAATAAAATTTTCCCTCGACACAGCAGCCATTAAAACATTAGTCGCCTCGCAGCAGTAGTCAGAATCATTAATAACGTTCCGCTTCGTGATCATATTACTCCTCATTACGCGAACCTTGGTCTCATTAAGCTCCCTGACATTGTTAAGTTTTATACCTGCCAACTCTTATATGATTATATTGTAGATAGGAAGCCCTCCAATTTTACCCTAACCCTTGTATCTGAGCAACATAATTATGCCACTCGAATTGCGTCCTTACAGTATCTGAATCCTAGTCCCTTCAGAATAAATATTAGGAAATTTTGCCCAATAATTATTGGATGTTATTACTGGAATGATATTCCCATTTCTATTCGCCAAAAACCCATAAGACAAATATTTAAAAGAGCTCTCTTTCAGTATTATTCTGCTCAGTATTAATTTCTTCCATGCGCCTATTTAAAACTTCTTTTCCTTCTGTTTCTCATTTCCTCTATTTATAGTAAGGTTTCCTCTTTTTATCTTAACTAATTATGTATTGTAATTTAAAAGGGCATATACTTAGTCTACTATATCATGCCCTTCTCCACTCTATCACTATATATTCCTAGTCACTGTAAGAAATCTTATTCAATATGTTAATGTGGAGTAAATAAAGAAATGAAAAAATGAAATGAAATGAGCGGAATTAACGAGTAGAAATTTCGAAACTGGAACCGAAATACAAATGTAATTCAACTTTTCATTGCTGAGTGTTTTAGACCACAAGAAACAGTACTGGGATCGTATAAAAAATTTCTTGCAACGCTAAGAAAATTTTCCGGGCTGTTGATGTTTAGCTCATGGCAAAACGCACTCTTATTTACGGAGATACCGAACGAGTTTTTGGACTTAACTAAACGAAATTGAAAATACGTATTCAACAACAAGTGTCACGGGCTCACGGGCCAGTTTATTCAAAACAAACTGAACAAACAAGAACTTCCGCTAAAATTTGCGGCAATAATCCACTATTGAAAATCTCTGCAGCGATCAGTGACACTTTTTAAAAACTTAACACGCATTAAAAATGTTCAGGCCTGCACTCGATGCAACGTATCAATCACCAGCTTCAAACTTTCCGCTTACAGATACGCTGTTTGGCAAAAAAATGAGAAGAATCGCCGTTTTTGTTGTTTTTGTTATTCTGTTCGGGCGCGGTTCCAGTTTTTGTTCCAAGCATCGAGACAAATTTCTATAAGCCATTTCTTGAAGCATAACCTGGACATTTGTCTTGCTTATCCCTCATATTTCTTGTTTCCGACCACGTCTGGTGAGACAATGTTTCAGTTCATCAAAGTAAATTGAAATTGTGTCTTCATTTTGATGAAATTCGCCCATGGTGCTGTTGTTTTGATGTATTACAAATTCGCTTCCTTCGGTTCGTACATCTGATAGCCGTTCCACACTCTTTGAGCAATGACTGAATATTTTTTACCAAACTAATGACCATTTACAACCATTCAGAGTAAATAAACTCGCACTTTTTTCCAAAAAGGACCCTAAACTGTAGCTTCAACGTTATTCTCAAAGAGTTTAATTGAATTCATTCAACTTTGCTCGGAAACGTTGCAACACAGCGAAAGGTTTTCGCGCCCTTTTTGTTTAGTCATGTGATGGACAAATGTTTCCTTTTTTCGGTTTTCTCTTTCTCCGAGTTCCTTTCTCCCACTTGTTTCTTCAGATTCTCAATTATACGTAGTAGAGTTTTTAATAAAACAATTATTCTACTCGGGCTTACTGGATACTTGATATCCAGCGCGACCTCGTAGAATAATTGTTAATTATATCCTGTAATATATCATGGAGACACGTATATAAATGGACAGCCAACCTCAAATGAATATATTGACATATTGCTGCAGTCTGATCAGTGAACTAAAGGAATGAAACTGAATCAAACTACAAGTTGAAGTAAAGTATGTTATCACACGTCTTTACCTTGGGAGTTAACTGTTTCCTTGAATTTTCCTTTTCGGTACTTTCCACGACAAACAAATCTAAAACTGTAAGCGATTCAGTGCCAAATTCTGAAGTCTTCAAGATTTTGGCTCACAAAATATTTCCTTGCATATTTCGTTTTTTGATTAAGAAGAATTAAGGTCCATGAGAGAGGATGAGATACCGGGTTGACGTCACAAGCTAGTTAAATCGCCCCTTTTTGAATTCAAAATGGCGGAGAATGAGCCATTTCAGGGAAGTTTGTCCTCTGATAAAAAGAAGGCAAAGGACAGAATAAGATTTATTTCTTCACATAATGTCTTTGGTATACATAAGTTGTCGGCAGTCATTGTCACTGGGTAAGGGTGATTAGCACTTTCATCAGTGCGCTGATTTTCGATCGACTGTCTCTAAGACTACTTTGATTCCCTGTGTGCAATACTGAACGGTTCAGCGCCTGTTTTAGGAGAGTTGTTCTGCAAAATGTAAGCACTATCTGTTTGCCATCTTCTCAGGCTTGAGACTTTAAAGTCGTATTTAGTCTTATTTAATAGCAGAAGGGATTCTTTGGAATTTGAATAATAAATACTTACATTCGAGGGTTAGTAATCAATACGTGAAAACCGAAATGGCCGATAAGGGCGTATTTTTCACCGCGCTCTTTACTGAGACAAGCTAGTTAGCATAAAATGGAAACAAATCTCAAATATCAGAATAGAACCAGCGCTGCAGACGTCTCTCGCTCAACATTATCCACAAGCACAATCTATTCCAAAATCTTAGGGAAGACATATGAACCACCGACATCAAAAAACAAGATTTTAAGACATGGTTTCACTAAAACGATCTCCGCAAAGTCTTCAACTTACCTTTTATGATCACGAAAGAAGTCAAACTTCAAGTGTTCCAGTATAAAATTCTACAGAACATACCACCCACTCAAATGGGATTATATCGTAATAGCATAAAAAAAAAAGCGACCACTGCACCTTTTGCAAATGTGAGAAGCAAACGTTAAACCACCTTTTCGTTTCCTGCAAGAAAACATCCTCCTTCTGGAACCAGTTTGAATCTTGGTGGTGTGAAAAAACACACTAAGAAATCTCATTGAATCCAAGTAAAATCTTATACGGTTGTCACTACTTGGCAGGCTTTAAACTATTGTGTCCTAATTGCAAAATACTATATTTTTTTTGCAGTGGTGCGCGTGAGGATGAGCTATGTTTCCGGAGTTTTCTTCTGCGGCTGCATGATAGTCTGGTTATTCTAAAGGAGATCGCAACTAAATATGTGAATGATCATCGCAGTTCTGAACACTACTTTAGCAGTAGTGAAAATAAAGCCTGAAAAAATTCAGGCTTGTACGGGATTCGAACCCACGACCTCTGCGATACCGGTGCAGCGCTCTACCGACTGAGCTAACAAGCCATCTGGGAGCCGGTCGTTTTGTTGGCTCGTAATATACCCGTGAGGGGTGAATATATGACAATATATATATATATATATATATATATATATATATATATATATATATATATATATATATATATATCAACAGTTAAAAAGACCGAAAATGGTCAACGTTTGGTTCAAAAAAGATAAAAATTTAAAAATTTATGAATAAAAAACGTTTCGGTCTCTCGACCTTCGTCAGTTACAAACAGAATGTTAAAAACCTACAACTTAAATATGATTTTACAACAATGGTTACAAATTACATACGGGTAACGTAACTCAGACAATGAAACGAAAAACAATAGGTCTACAAAAAGTATGAAACGACTACGGTAAATTAACAGGATGCGGAATAACAACAATAATAAAACTAGTGATAAATGTTATGTAATTGTCGCAGCGCAACAGGTTCCCCATCAAGGGCCTCTGAATCATCATACCTGTCAGTATCATAACAAAATCCCTAAAGAGGGCCCTTAAACAATAAGTAATAATTTCCCAACAAAGAGCCTTTGAATGACCTAGCTAGCACAAAAATAACAGAATCCCCAAAAGAGGGCCCCTTAGCGCTGAAACAACTACAAGTGCTAAAGATTACAATTAATTAACCCTAATGTGTATATATATATACATTGAATAAATGTTTGAAAGAAAATTTGCCCTGAGCCGGATTTGAACCCAGGTTCCCCCGTATACTAGTCGGGTGTGATGACCACTACACTATCAGGACAACCATGCTGGCAACACGGCAATCAAAGATGTGATTTACGTGATCGAAGACGTGATGATTATTTGGGGTGTACAGGGTTAGGGTTTCCCTCATATACAGAATTTAATTAATTGAAATAAGCCTGTATCCGTAATTGGATCCTCCTTTGTCATCTGCTAAGTCGACTTCGGTCGTGTATCAGTACTTGATCCTTAGTTGGGTTTCAAATGGAGTTATAGGCTTCCCCTGCCTTGTCACCTAAGAAAGTAAAATTTCCCGGGATGCCACGTCTTCGATCACGTAAATCACATCTTTGATTGCCGTGTTGCCAGGATGGTTGTCCTGATAGTGTAGTGGTCATCACACCCGACTAGTATACGGGGGGACGTGGGTTCAAATCCGGCTCAGGGCAAATTTTCTTTCAAACATTTATTCAATGAAAATATGATTATTTGGGGTGTACAGGGTTAGGGTTTCCCTCATATACAGAATTATATATATATTAAAGTCGATAATTTGGTAAACAAGCAGTTTTAGTTCCAAACGAAATGTTATCACGTGAAACGAACGTGATAACATTTCGTTTGGAACTAAAACTGCTTGTTTACCAAATTATCGACGTCGCACTGACGTAATAGATATAGTAATTTAATTGAACAGTTCACCAAATCATCGACGTCGCACTGACGTAACAGATATAATGATTTAATTGCACAAATCATATAAATGACTGTAGATAAACGAGTTAATGCATTAAGTCCAACGGCGCGTAAGCGACAGGACAAGCTGAAACTGTAAAACTCCGCTGAAGAAGACATTAAAGTCGAAACCGGTCCGGAAAATGGCTTGTTTAGGTTGAGACGGCTGGATCGACACCCAACCATAAGTGTCCATCCTTAATTTCCAGTGCGAAACCGCAAGGGAGGTTCCGTGAAGCAGGCAGGATCTAGACCCCCTCTCCTGGCAAGAGAAATTCTGTGCAAATTATATATATATATATATATATATATATATATATATATATATATATATATATATATATATATATATATATATAAATAACACAAATGAAGAGCGAAAACAATGTTTTCTATTCTTCACCTATATTTCGGCCAAGTTTACCGGCCTTCATCAGGGTGACACCCTGATGAAGGCCGGTAAACTTGGCCGAAATATAGGTGAAGGATAGAAAACATTGTTTTCGCTCTTCATTTGTGTTATTTTTATATTACTTCTTATGGAGAGGAAATCCGAAATTGGATGCGTGTGACAGGTTATATATATATATATATATATATATATATATATATATATATATATATATATATATATATAATTTGAACTGCGGATTAATGATTAAATATGTGAATGATCATCGCAGTTATGAACACTACTTAAGCAGTAGTGAAAATAAAGCCTGAAAAAAAAAAATTCTCGTTATCAAGAAAATCGAAGAAATTATGAACCTCTACAATTTATTCGATATCTGGCGCAATTTAAATCCCGAGACAATACGCTTTACTTGGAGAAACAAATCACTTAAAATTCAATGTCGCCTTGACTTCTTCCTTATTTCCAAAGACCTTGGCGACCTGGCCATATCCTGTAAAATTTTAAATGCACCCGAAACCGACCATTGCGCAATCTTTCTGCATCTTAAATCAGATGAGCTAAAGCAGGATAAAGGCCCAGGTTTCTGGAAATTTGACAACTCTCTTTTAGAAGGCTCTCGTTATGTGAACAAGCTACGTGAAAACATATACGAATATAGAGAAAAATACACCAATGTCGAGGACCTGGGGTTAAAATGGGATTTAATTAAGATGGAAATCCGTGGCTTTACGACTAAAATACTGCAAAATTAAAATGAAGAAACGCGAAAGAGAAGAATTGTTGCTGCACAAGAAAGCAAACAAGCTCCTGCAGGACTCGGAAAAAAACCCGAGTGACAAAAGAATTTTAAACGAGCTGTACGCCACTAATTTGCGCCTAAAAAAGATAATGCACCAAAAGACAAAAGGTGCAGTACTTAGAAGTAAAGCACGTTGGCACGAGCATGGTGAGCGTAATACGAGGTATTTTTTCAACCTTGAAAAGAGGAACCATAGCAGAAAAACTGTAACAAAGCTAAAAATTGGTGACAATAAGTATGTTAATGACCAATTTGCGATATTAGAAGAAGAGAAACGCTTTTACGAAGCACTTTACAAATCCCAAAGCATAGACAATGATACCTTCCTAGCATCGCCTTTTTTCAAGACACAAAATATTACACCACTAACACAAGAAGAAATGGAATCATGTGAAGGTCTTCTCTCGGAAGATGAGTGCCTAAATGCAATAAAAGAATTCAAGAATAACAAATCTCCCTGAACAGACGGGTTTACAAGTGAATTTTATAAATTCTTCTGGCCAGAGCTAAAATCAGACATGACTTCCAGTTTCAATTACGCTTTTCAAAAAGGAACTCTTTCTATTAGCCAGAGACGTGGAATAATCTCACTTATTCCGAAAAAAGATAAGGATAAGACACTTTTGGAAAACCTTAGACCAATTTCATTACTCAATGTTGATTATAAAATTCTTACTAAGGCAATTGCAAAGAGATTAGAGAAAATACTTCCCAAAATAATAAACCACGACCAAACTGGCTACATTAAAGGTCGCTTTATTGGCGAAAATATCAGGTTAATACAAGACATTATGTCTTACACAAAAAATACACAAAAAAAAATTTTTTCTAGATTTTCGGAAGGCTTTTGATACAATTGAATGGAATTGTATCAAAGCTACCCTAAAGCTCTTCAATTTTGGTCCTGATCTGTTAAACTGATTTGCTATATTATATCACCAAGTCTCAAGCTGTGTTATAAACAACGGCCACGCGTCTGAATTTTCCCCCCTACAACGGGGGTTAGACATGGTTGCCCGTTATCGGGCTTCCTGTTTGTGATTGGAATTGAGCTTTTTGCCAGGGCCTTAAAAAATGCTAGTACTATCCACGGTATAAACGTTGGCAGTACGCAGTACGCTGATGACACCACGGTTTTTGTTCGTGACCGGGAGTCAGTAACCCAAGTATTGAAACTTTTAGAAGAATTCAAAACAAACTGTGGATTGGAAATCAATACCTCTAAAACCGAGGTAGCCTGCGAGCAAGCTCTCCCGGGAGGTAAGGGGTGGGGGAGGAAAGGACAGAAGGAGAGTTTGCACTCGTGTCTCATAAATTTGAATTTCTGCGTCCAAAAATTGGACGCAAAATGCTGATTGGCTTATTTGACCGGGTGATGACGTGATCTATCATCGAGCGTGGAATGCGTGGTTTGATTTTGTTTGGTTTTTGTCCGGAAAAGGCGAGATTTTGCATTCGCGCAGCGAAAAAGTCTACAAATATATGAACTGTCCGTCAGATTTGAAACCAGAACAGCGTCTAGCAGTCGATAGCTTACTTCAAAGCAAAGAAGTTCTCGCTGTTTTGCCTACATGATTTGGCAAAAGTATCAGTGCGCACCGCTGCGATCTAAAATTGTTGGTTGCAGACAGTATTGGTTGTTTTCCCACTTCAAAGCGTTATCGACGACCAGGTCGCTGAGGCCCGAAGTATGGGGATGTCTGTTGCGATCTTTCTTTTGACCGGGGCTTCTATCTGGCGTAGTTGCTGAGGTTGGCAAAGTTCGCTTCATCCTTGGTCCGACATCCGTGACTTCAACTTCATTCTCCGGCTCAGCAAACTTTGGGTTTACCACGTTCAATGTGGCCGCAATAAAGCTGAAACCTTTGATGGTTTTTCGTATTTTTGTAGCAAACGGTAGGCAGAAACTGAGGAGTTATTTTTTTCCGCGACGATTCCCGTCTTTTGCGTTGCATGTGCTAAAGTTGTTCTTTTGTTTCCTTTCCTGTTCGACGGAAGAAACAAATTTCCGGTTTGCGCTGACTGTCCAAATTTTGACAGCTCAGGCAGCCGGAAGCCATAGGGAGTATTAGGGGCGGAATTCAAATCGCTGAGAGATCGTTGCAAGCTCTCTTTCCAAAATAAAGAAGAAAACAATAATTGCCGAAAGGAAACATGGCGGATTGAAAATGATGGATTTTGAAATTATGGAGAAGGCTTTCAAAATAGCTTGGGTCAACAGAATAAAAGATGAAAGTGGCGCCTCTTGGAAAATAATACGGAGCAAGCTTTAACTCAATATGGCGGTCTCTCCTTTTTAACAAATTGTGATTACGACTTTAAACTACTCGCCCTTAAAAATCTCCCTACGTTTTGCCATTTCGTACTGAGGTACTGGCAAGATTAAAAATTACTGATGCCAGGTAATAGAATACCCCCAGAACACGAAATTATCTGGAACAATCAAAACATTTTGGTTGACAAAAATCCCTTATTTTACAAAAGCTGGTTTCATCATGATATTGCACAGGTCCAGGACCTACTAAACCGGGAGTTTCTTTCTTTGGCCGACTTCAAACAAAAATTTAACATTGACACACTATTCATCTTGTACCACGGACTTATAAATGCTATTCCAAACGAGTGGAAAAGATCAATTCGGAATTTAAACAGACCTATACAAATCGCTTCTCCCGAAACTTCCACGCCAACAACGTATCCTAGCACTCGAACTGCATACAAAAACATCCTTGATAAAACTTTTATATCGCCAACAAATGAAAACAAAGTTCTAAACTACGGATTCACCAAAGAGAATATTCACGACGTCTACTTACTCCCTTTCTTAGTTACAGACGAAACGAAGCTTATTGCTTTCCAGTATAAAATAATACTTAATATTTTGCCATGTCGCTCCAGTTTGTTTCGCGCTGGCCTTGTAGATGATGACATCTGCTCTTTGTGCAAGTTAGAAAAACAATCGCTTGTTCACATGTTATACAATTGCAGCGAATCGCTCCTATTTTGGGAAAAATTTACGCAACGGTGGCAAGAAAAATTTTCTGAAGCAATTGTCCTATCTGTAACTGCGATTTTATTTGGCTGGCACCAAAATGCGAACAATAAGAGAGTGCCCAATTACATTCTTATCATTGCCAAATATTACATCTTCACAACAAGTGTCTGCGACAACAAGCTGAGCTTTGGTTGCTTTCTTTTACGTTTAAATAGCAAGTTAAATGTCCTGTGTACGATAGCTATAAAAAACAAGTCACTAAATAAATTCGAAACAACTTGGGCACCTTTTTTGTAGTTTATTTATTTATTTATTTACTTATTTTATTGTTAGTTATATTTGTTATTCGTTTTGTTTGTGTCATACAATTAGGAAAAAGGAGTGTAGTGTAAGTAGGTACTGTAATGTAATGTCAGTGTTGTTTCATTGTAAGTAATATAGCGCATTGTAAGTGGCTAACGTAATGTTTCTGTCACTGGGCTATGTAATGCATTGCATTGTTTTTTATTGTGTAAATAAAGTTTTTGTGAAAAAAAATTAAAAAATAAATAAATAAATAAATAAATAAATAAATAAGGCCTGAAAAAATTCTGGCTTGTACTGGATTCGAACCCATGACCTCTGCGATAACGGTGCAGCGCTTTACCGACTGAGATAACAAGCCATCTGGAAGCTAGTCGTTTTGTTGGCTCGAGCCAAGCTTGTTTGACTATTAGGCCCTGAATCGTGTCTTTGACGATTTTTTGGTTGGTGGAAGTAAGATCTTTCTCGACAACAAGAATTGCCGGCTACAGCTACTAATCTCATCATCACTACTCCTAGAACCTCATGCATTTACTTTTTACCCAAAATCCACAAACCTAACAACCCGGGTCGACCTATCGTTTCTGCCTGTAGTTACCCTACCGAACTTATTTCTTGCTATTTAGACAAGATTATAGCACCCATCGTCAAATCGGTCAGAGGTCGCCATCTTACATTAAAGACAGTCAACATGCACTTGAAATTTTCCGCGATTTCAATTTCACCGGCGAAGAGAAACTAATTTTCACTATGGATATTACATCTCTATACACCGTCATTCCTAACGGCGAAGACCTTCAAGCACTTAAGTATTTTTTCGATCAACGCACCGTCAAAAAACCAAGCTCGGAAACGCTACTCCACCTAGCTGAACTAGTGTTAACACTTAACTGTTTTTCTTTCGCTGACAACTATTACAAGCAAATTAATGGTGTAGCGATGGCACAAAAATGGGACCTAGCTACGCCAATCTTTTTGTAGGTTACGTCGAGTACCAATTCTTCAATCAGTACAACGGTCCTAAACCTGAACTCTACGGTCGCTACATTGACGACTCTATCGGCGCAATTTCGTCTAGCAAGGAGGAAATCAATCAATTTATAACCGCCGTTAATTCCTTTCATCCCGCTCTAAAATATACCTGGTAAATTTCGAAAAACTTCCCTGGCCTTTCTTGATATCAAAGTTTTTATCAGCGGCAACGGTTTATGTACCAGTGTGCACTACAAACCCACCGATCCTCACAGTTATTTGTTGTATTGATCTTCACATCCATCTCATGTCAAAAACGCCATTCCATATTCTCAATTTCTTAGACTTCGACGTCTATGTAGTGATGAGTCTGATTTTTCCAACAAATCAGAGGGAATGTGCCAGTTCGTCGAGAAACGTGGCTATCCTGATTCTGTGGTTCAATCGGGCCATCACCGCGCCCAGCAGATTGATCAACAGTCAGCACTACAGCCATCACAAAAGGAAAAGAATGACAGAATTCCATTCACCCTCACATTTCACCCGCATAATAACCCAGTTAAAGCCATCATTCTTAATAACTTTAAGATACTGCAAAATGATCCAGATACTGCTAGAATCTTTTCGCAACCACCGCTGATTTCATTCAAAGGCGAAAAAAATGTAGGTAACTTTCTAGTTATTAGCGCATTCAAAACAACTGAACAGCCTGCTACTTTTAAATGCGCGCGTTCGCGATGCAAAACTTGTCCTTTCATTCAAAACACTGACAAAATATCGGGCCCTAAGCGATCTGTTAAAATCACTGATCGCTTCACGTGTAACTTCGCAAATGTTATCTATTGCATAATCTGCACATTATGCAAAAAGTTATACATCGGCGAAACAGGAAGACGACTAGGTGACCGATTCCGAGAACATCTTCGTGATGTTGAGAAAGATGACAAAGATGCATCCAAACAGTCGCTCGGAATTTTAAATTCCCTAGCCATTCCAATCTCCGGC
>JAEMWC010000519.1:262500-290000 GCA_016490735.1 Pachyseris speciosa
TGCAAGCTGCATTCTGGTAAATTAGTTCCATTCATAGAAATTTCTAAGGAAATCGAAGAGCGCGCGTTATACGTAAAATCGTTGCTCGTTGAACTTGAGAATAGAAAACAAAATTGAACGATAACGGCTGGCAAAAAGACGCTTAATTGTTTCTTGCCCATCACGCCCAACTTATTTGGGTTAGTGGTTGATTGGAAACTAAAGGAGAGAATGGCCAGGCAAGGATCCTTTTTTGAGAACTTCATCTTCTTTTGGTACACCTACTCAACAACACACGAGTCATATTTTACCGCAAAGCCAACTAGCGTCATTTCTGGATATTCAGTCGATGTACGTGTGTAGCTTGATTTTGTTTAGTAATTGATAAATAACAGGTTTGCTCTATATATATTAGGCCATCAAAACGTAAATGCACAGATTAAAAACAAAGCAGACCAAAACAAAACAACATATAAAAAAAAACTAGAACAAAAAACAACAACAACAACAACTATGTTCCCGTGAGTGGCAGCTGGCAGTGTTTCAGTAGGGGGTCGACTCAAGGTTGCACATAACGTGGTGAATATTTATTTACGTAGTTTACCAAGCCTGAATTAGGTGTTTTAAAGGTACAATAGTTTAAGTTCTCAGCTATTTTAACACCACTTATTTCTTTTTTGCTTTGCTCACAACTTGTTGCTCAGAATCCATTACCTAAGCAGACGAAAGACAACACGAAACCTTCAAGCGTCTGGCAGGAGAATGATGCACAGACTTACGCAACACCGATAGGTGTAGACTACATGCCACTTCACCCCTCGACACGAAGTTGGGAACTCAAGCGGGAGCAAGTCGATATAATAAAAGTCATCGGTAAAGGAGCCTTTTCTCAAGTTGCCCAAGCAACGGTGAAGAACGCACGTGGTTACCAGGAGCATATCACAGTGGCGGTCAAAATGCTAAAAGGTGTGAGCAGTTCCCTTGATCTCTAATATGCACTTTTCTGGCTGTTACACGCATAACGTTGAGATAGTTTCCCGTTTCTGCTCATTTAATGAAACGCTTAGTAGAGCGGGGAAGGGGAGTGGAAGGTTGAATAGTGACTTAGGAACTCGCAGTACTAGGTAGATTTATTGGAAGGAATCTAGAGCTGGTTTGCTTCAGTTCGCTTATAATGTTTTTATTTCTGGTCGCCACGAGGTTACAGGTTTCAAAACCTCACTATTTTGACTGCCTCGAAGTTTCCCTCACCATATTTGCTAGAGAAATGGTGCATACAATATGCACAAACGCGACTAATTTACTTCCTTCCTTCCTTACTTACTTATCCTCTCCCCGTCGGGGCTTTTCAGGGATAGTTTACAGTGCTTCTGTAGGGTGAGATCGGACGTCAGCCTGTAAAGGCGCCTCTGGCTGCCGCTAACAGTCCATATTTGATCTCACCCACCCACCCAACCTACACATGAAAGTCAAAGACAGATGAAAGGTAGAGATAGACCACTACACCGGGAACTACGTCCCCTACTCTTATCGAACAGTGTGTGGGTTCTTTAACGTCCCACAGATTATTAGGTACAAGTGTTGTGAGACGGGACCTACGGTTTATCGTCCTTATCCGAGAAGACTAGAAAGTCTGACCATTTGAAGATGTTATTACAAAGGCAGCACTTTTCTCCTCAATGATTTAAAGACCCTAAGTGTTGGTCCGGCCGGGGTTTGAACCCGCGACCTCCCGCACGCTAAGCCGGTGCTCTACCACTGAGCTAACCGCTACAAAATGTTGTCCCCGTGTTGTTTCAACGTTTATGGTGTGATGTTTGATAAATGTACAGAAGCGTTTTATCCATTTTAAAATACGGGGCTGCAGTGGTGTTGGCAGATTCGATACATACCTTTTAAAATAGTGTTCACGTGGAAACGTCAACTCTGAACTTTGACATGCCATATAAAACTGTTATCGGTTAAAATACATATATCCTCGCCTTCCTAGGCTGGAAAGGTTTAAACACTTGCCCTCCCACCCTTAGCTCAGGGAGGTTAAAACAACAATTAAAGCACAATAGCATTATTTCTTTGTAGCAAATGCCCCAGCTTCGGACAGAAAGGACCTGTTGTCAGAACTTGAGTTAATGAAGAAATTGAAACCTCATCCTCATGTGATTAAGCTGATGGGATGCGTCACTAAGAGTGGTAGTAACATTTGTTCTTCAGCAATTTGATTAAGAGTCAAATTGATTCTACTTTTAAAAGTGCATAAATATAGAAACCGAGAACCCGGGAGCTTGAAATTTACTTTTGGACGGTTCCAAGAGGAAGTTACAAGAGTAATAGAAATGCAAATCTTCAGAAAGTACTCTATTATGTTAAATTGTTTTATTCTGTTCTCTGAAAGGCACTACCGACTACATAATTTTACCGGTGTTGTCTGGCATGCTAATGTTTCCAGATGTTTAAAGAGTGTCAGTAGTATCCTAAGGTCTCCAAACATTTCTTCTCTTACTTACAAGCTAGCTACATTACACTCAGTCAGCTTTTATTGGTTGAGCGTGTATCTTGTTTTCTCTAGACCCCCTGTTGGTCCTGATTGAGTATGTTCCTTTTGGTGACCTGCTGGGATACTTGAGGAAGAGGCGAGGATTGAACGACACATATTACAAAGACCCGGATGTGAAACCGCAGACCAGTCTGACCGCCGAACAGCTCATGAGGTTTGCATGGCAGGTTGCTGATGGAATGTGCTATTTGTCGTCGAGAAAGGTTTGCTTAAAATTGTCTGAATTTTTTCCTACCCTACCTACTAAAAGAAAAGGTATTACAGCTATATCCATCTATATCCAGTAATAATGGCTTTGGCTGGCACTTAAACTGAAAGAAATACATGATATCTAAAATAACGTGTAGATGTGATGAAATCACATTGCAGTTATTCTAATATGGAAGAAAAGTTTTCTTTTTTTAACTAAAATCGTTGAGTCTTTTGTAGATTATCCACCGTGATTTGGCGGCGAGCAATGTTCTTGTTGGCGAAGGAAAGAATTGTAAGGTGACAGATTTTGGGATGGCGAGGAATGTGCAACAAGACGACATTTACACTAGAAAAAGTCGGGTGAGTGCCAAGAATCGAATTAAGGTTGTGAATCGAAGCAAAGCCTATTCACGGACTCTCACTCATTGGTGCATGCACCTTCTGGGTAAGCTAGTCATGGGTTTTTCACCGTCGGCTATGGTTTCAAATACTGTAATAAGTCCCTACTTTAATCGAGATTACTATTTTTCTCTTAACGCATGACTCGGCACTGTACGAATTTTGTTTCCAATTCACAGTAATTCAAATGGGAGGGAGATTTAGTTCATATTCATACCTGCGTTAAGAAAAGCCGATTGAGTCAAAAGAAAGTTGGAGATGAAGGTTTGTTTTAAAAATGTTTTTCTGTAGTGTTTATGTTGATCTTACGAAATGTGTACTCGTTCAAGAGCCGCCTGCCAGTCAAGTGGACTGCTTATGAGGCTTTGCTGTACGGAACATATACGACCCAGAGTGACGTGTAAGTTCTTTCATTTGCAAATGGACATTATAGACCTCCCGAAATAGGATGTGATTTTAGTTGGTCTGCAAATGTGTGTGGAAAGATAGTAGCAGCATTCCGACCCGAACATGAATGTTGCTATGCCGCGTAACTGCATGTAGTGTAACGGAGAAAAGTTTCAGTCAAACGACCTCTTTTTTTGTATTTTTTATCTTCCCATTTGTGCAGATGACACCTGTTATACTTTTTGTTTTTGTTTTCTTGTAGTTGGAGCTATGGCGTCCTGCTCTACGAGATTCTCACCGTCGGTAAGCTGATTTTACATCATCATCATTGCACTCGTGAGCTGCCTTACACAAGGAAATAGATTGTCTATGCTTTCCAGAAGTTGCAGTGGTGACCACATTTGTCTATGTTGTTTCTTCTAAATGAGCTATTTTTGTTATATTTAACTGAGATAATCTATTTCTAGGAGTAAGGGCAGCTTATTTTAATTGATTTTATTGACTGTAAATTTCGTTCGTTTGAGTTGAGGTTTTGCTTTTTGCTTTGACGGTTTGTTTTGTTTGGTTCGTTTCTTCATGAATAGCCCATTTCCGAATTACCTTTGGCCTCTTTTTCAAAGCGAGTCCTGGTGCTCATCTTTTCATATGAAAATTAGTTTCCATTCACATGTATTTTTAACTCATTTTCATATGAATGGAAACTAATTTTCATGTGAAAAGAGGAGCACCAGGACTCGCTTTGAAAAAGAGGCCAAAGGTAATTCGGAAATGGCCTATTGAAACGATTTATAATAATGTTCCTGAAGGGAAGGTTTGCAATATAGGAAATTTATGAATTCTTGTCATTGAGGTGGATCTCCTTACCCAAAAATAAAGCCTAGAGAAATCGCCACGAAAATCCAGGAAGGGTACAGAATGCCAAAACCAAGACATGTCGATGACAAATTGTGAGTAGATCTCTTTCCAATTCCCCGGCGTCGTGCTTTCATCTGTTTCACGGCGTTTGGAACCCCTGACGAAACACTCCTTTTTGGTACATTTTATATTACTTGAAACATAATTACTGAGTACCTTACTTCCAACTTATAGGCACCAGAGTTAATTTGTTACAAACGTACAATTACATGCTGAAGTAACTAGGAAGGCCATGAAAAATAGACAGCAGAGACGTTTTCGTAGCAGTCTATTTCCTTTGTCTAATGCTTGAGGTTTTAACGACCATCTCGAAAGAGTAACATCAGTGAAAAGTCGATAATGATTGAGATCGCGGAAGGAATCCTTTAGAAAGGAGTTTCAGTAAGCTTCCTAACTCTTGACCATGTTTTTAGGTTTCAGTAATGAATGTTTAGACTTAAGAGTGAGTTATTGTTTTGGGCCTGTTAGATATCAGATTATGCTGAATTGTTGGGAGGAAAACCCAGATGATCGACCTACTTTTGAAAAAGTAAAGAAGACTATGAAAGACATGGAGAGAAACCACAGGGTAAGAGGACGATCCTAAGGTGGCTCGAAATAGTTTTACTTCGAAAGTAATACAGCCAATTTCCATAACTAGCAAAATAACCGGATAGAAGTGGACTATTGAATGCTTAGCATACAAAGGACGACTCCAAGACTCCAGAACGTCGACTTTACGGTCGTGAATATAAACAAACAATAGACTATTAGAAAAGAGAACACCTCTAGAAGTCTTGCATTAGATAGATCTCGAAGCACGCGACCGGCCAACTTTAACCGCCTGAATTTGCGTACTTTCTTCTGTTCCATAAAATGGTCGAGCAGGAAAATATCTCCTATTTAGAATAAATACCAATACTTCGCACAAACGGCTGGAAGATGACATTATGCCGTTCACTGCCGGTCGTTCCACGCGTATGCAAATTTCACGCATGCGTAAACACGAATCTAGTCGCGCCAGACGTTTTCCAACTTCAAGCATCTATATTTTCGATTCTGATCGGTAATTTTTTTCATATTTTCGGTGATACTGGCTACTTTTACATACCAATTTTTGAGACATTCTGTAGGTTGGAAGAAAGTTAAGAAAGCAATAGTCTTAAAGGTCAAATGAACCAAAATTTCAAAGTTTTTTTCTTAAGTCAATTTTTATTGAATTTTGAAGCTTAAGTAAGGAATAAACATATTCTGGAGTTTCAGAGTGATCGGGTATTGCATCCCAGAGATATTGGATGCTGAAAAGTGCTTCGTTTTGGCTGTGATATTCGTAGAGCGGTCGGTCAATTGTCGGGAATTTGTCGGAATTAACAGTAGTGACGTCACTATTGGCGAGCTAAAAAAATTGCGGGAACATTAAAAACTACAAGTGAGTCTTGAAATTAGTGTCGTTTTTTTTTTTAGCGGAAAGCACTGTGTTTTGTGCTGCAATAAACTGCAGCAACAATTCCAAGTGTAAAGTAAGTACTTTCAAGTTTCCACATGACCCAAAACTACGGAGGAAATGGCTCATAAGACTGAAGAGGGAATCGCTTGTGCAGACCATTTTACATTTCACACCACACATCTTCAAACAAAATCTCGTGGCAAGGAGTTCGCTAGTTCCAGCTTTCAAGCCACGAAGACTGACTTGAAAGATGATGCCGTACCAACTTTTTTAAAGAATAAAAACGTGGAATCCAAAACAAAATCGGCCAGAAAAGAAGCAACACCGACAACAATTCTAGACCGCCGAATAACGGGACGACTTCAAGCGGCAATTCCTAATGTATTCGCTCAGCGTTTGCAAAATGGCAGAAAGTTAGCAGTAGGCATTTTCCATCTTGTTCAAATAGCTGGAAGTAGAGTGATCCTTTTGCTCTCTCTGATAATTAGATCTTATATTAAGTTTGCTGGGATGTGAAGAGCTGAGACGTCCGTTGAAACCATTGACATCCTTATCAGTGGCGTACAAATCGAATTTACGTAATGAACGGGAGCCGTAAATATATTTGGCCAGAGCCTTTCACTTCGCATCCTTTCGGAAAAGTAAGCGCTTGTTAACATTCAAGGAGGATGATCTTAGTGGTTGGATAATAATATCCTAGAAAGCGGAGTAACTGAGCGTCCTCTTCACACGGCAACCTGGACGGGAGTTTGACCTCACGGGAACAAGTTGTCTCAGATTTCTAAGCCGAAAGCCAGGCAATTGCTCCAAATTGAAAATTAATTATGTCGCCTTAGCTTGCGATATATCGGCAAGCAGAACTTCAATTCAACTTGTTCAAAACTGGTAATGCGAGATAAAAGAACATCGCGAGTATTTTCAAAACAAAGCCGTCTGTTTGCATATCGGACGTGCTTAAAAAGCAGGTGCTCTGTAATGTGATACTTAAGTTATAGTGCTAACATCGCAAACACCTCCATTGCGAGATATGGAAACTCATGTTTTTGTTTTAAAGAAATTAAACAAACCTTTGTCCATCCATCCATTTTTGTGCATTGACATTTGTGGTCAGTTACTCGAGCGTTCTCGTCGCTAGTGTTTACGCTACTGAATAATCATGGTGAATCAGTTTTCTGAGTATAGTTTTATTCGCCCGCGCATGTGACAATTTCGCTCGAATCCAATCAGGATGCAACGTTCTTGTTTTATTTACAAACATTTGGTTAGTTCGTAAGTCGCAAGTACATAAACTTAATAAAATGTGTTCCCTCTACTTTTTTGGCTGTTTATTTATGCACGGTTTTTTGTTCCTGTTTACTACAACTTCGTTGTCGCTCCACATGTATTTCTAGTCCTTCCGATGTTACTTTCAGTTTATGGTGCGTCTTTTTACCAAGTGTTGCTGAGTTTGAGGTGTGTTTTATAGCTGAGTGCACCTTATAACCGAAAAACTATGGTACTTTCACGTGGAAAGCTCTCTCTTAATTTTTCTTTTTTATTTATTTTATTTATTTATTTATTTATTTATTTTTTTTTTACCAAAAACAAGATGACAGCTTCTCATGTATCCAATAGGTATATTGCCTTTTAGCAACATATCTGTATGTACTGACAGAAAAGAGTAAAAACGTACTCAATCTATATATAATACCATAGAGGGTGGTAAAGGGGGGGGGGGGGTCTTGATCACGTTTCACGGGAAATAAAACGGCTGTTTCACATTTCACGGACAATAAAATGGAGACTTCACGTTTCACGAGAAAAAAAGCGATGTTCTTAGGGAGTGTAGGTAATGTGGCGGGGGGGGGGGGGGGGAGGGGTGGCGTGGAGGTGGGCTGGACTAACTATTAAATAGGATACCCTTGGCCCTCCACTTATGTCTTGAAAATAAAGCATGGCCCTTCACAGATAGTCAGAGTAAAAAGGAGGCCACCCCCCCTCCCCCCAAAAAAATTAATAAAAAACGTTTAAGTTTCCTTTTGCCTATTTTCCATTGTTTTCGAAAATTTATTCATTCGAAACTGTACAGTAAAGGAAACCCACGAACCCATAACGTTTGAGACGTTTGAATTGAGAGTAAAAATGCTGTTTGATAAATGGATGACCCTCCCGCTAAGGATGATTTTTTTTTTTTTCGGTGACCCTCCCCCAAATTACTCCAGCCCACCCTCCCACATGATAAAACATACAATCCCTTACTTTGGTCAGAAGAAGAACTACAGTCAAAGCACTCCCTTGTCTGATGTGTTTTTTTTTAAGCGGCCGTCGCTTAGCGACGAGCCGCTTCTTGCATTACCCTTTTTTTTTTTTTTTTTCTCGTCGTTTCGTCCGTCACTTGCCCCGTACCCCTCTCGGCCAGAGGAAGAAACAATGACAAGTAAATAAATATACTGCTTATTCTCCGGTGACAGTACTTGGAACGCGCGACCCTCAGATCTCATCGCCCATAGTCTGCACCTTATCCGATTGCGCCACTTGCTCATCAGTTACATTCACCAGAGAATTTTGTAATAATTAACGTGAGTGGTCACCAAAGTCACGAATCGTTAAAGCCTTTGCAAAAGAAATGTTTAGCCGGAATTGAATTACTTCAATATACATTTCATAGCAAAGGAATTTAATTGAAAGCGTTTCTTTTGATCGGTTTTCAGCAACATATTGAAAAGGTTTAACTGAATCGCAAGAAAAGTTAAGTTATAGCTTGATAAACCAAACCGCACAAAACACGCAAAGAATATTAAAGATCTTCAAAGATAATTTTGTTTAACGCCGAATACACGTTAGACAGATACATAACATTTTTTCACCTGTTATATTCTTCAGGTGTAACAATTCGTTACGAATTAGCTAACTTTTATACTTTCATGCGTAGCTAAACCGCAAACAGCTTATTAAATATTCAAAACGAGTTATTTTTGGACGTGTTAAAATTAGCGTAATCTCCAACATCTCATTAAATTTTTCAGTGAAATTTGTTGGGTGCATAAAAATTTGTATCTCGCTTTATACTTATCGCTTTACAATAATTTTTATATCTTTGTGCTATTCGAATTCCGAAACCATTTTTGCGTTGACCGTAAAATAAAACTGCCATTTCTCTACGAGTGAGTAGCAATTTTAGCATACGACCACGGCTTTAAATGCGTTTCCGGTATACAGGTTGGTATACGACTTTACCCGAACTTGAAGTAAAGTATCGTACTCACGTTGTATTTTCTTGTTAGGGATTAACATTTACACCACAAGAGAGAGCAAACTATTGTGAATTTCAAGATTGAACTGTTCGCTATTGTTAAGAAAAAGAAGGGGCCATAGAATACGAAGCGATGTTTCGTGTTAGTTCATGGTCGACTAATTCACGCAAATTGAAAGGCTCTTGAACAAAAATATTTATTTAGGGGTCAGAGTAAGAAATCGTGAAAGCCTTTCTAAAAGAAATGTTTAGTCAGAATTGAATTCCTCCAACGTACCTCTTATAGGAACCGAATTTATTAGAGCGTTTCCTGACCCGGGTTTTGATGCTAAACAAGTATTGACCGAGTGGTGGACTAAGTACTAGTGATGGTGCAATACCGGAAGTCAAACCAACAACGCGTGTAGCTTTTCTTTTTCGGTTATCTTCGAGAAACTGGTCAACGGATCTAGACGCCGGTTTATACCAAATTCTTCGCTTTCTTTCAAATTTCAAATTCGGAAATTGGCGTTGGTATTTCGAGTAGTGAATATCCAGAGAATCGGTTCACCATTCTTAAGCGGCCGTCGCTATGGCGACGAGCCGCTTCTTGCATTACCCTTTTTTAAGCGGCCGTCGCTTAGCGACGATTTTTCTTCCTCTGCCCCTCTCGGCCAGAGGAAGAAACAATGATATAAGTAAAGAAATAATTTAATAATACCGGTTCCGAGTTTGAACTCGCGACCTTCAATTCCTAACTCGGCCCCTTATCCGACCGCTAATGAGACATCTCTTGCGGTGACTAGGGAATTTTGTAGTAAATAAAGTCATTAGGTTGGTCACGCATCGTCTCTTTAAAATCCGTTTCAATGCCCAAGGGTTACAGAGAAAAGAAATGTTTTCTCAGAATTGAATTACTCCAATGTACATCCCATAACGAAAGATATTTATTTGAGAGTGTTTGTTTTGAGCAGTATTTCAGAACAACGATGATTGGGTATGGAATGAAGGTAAGAAAGGTGTCAGGTTTTATTTTGCGTGATTATAATTATTTTCTTGATGCTCGCGTCGTTGTATCTAAACTTCGCGTAATAATGTAAACAGTATAAACTTTAATTGACTAAATGGCACCAAGAGTAGCATTACGCTTGCTTTCCCGATATTGCGTGTAAGTTATGTTTCTTGTCTGTTTCACTCGTGGGAACGGGCACTTCTGATTGGACAGATATTATAGTTTTGAAACTGTGCCCTGTTTATGGTTATTTTCGTTTCACAATGCATTTGTTTTAAACAAAATCTTTGGGCATTTGTGTTTCTTTTCCGGAATGATAAATTGTAACAACGTTTAAAATAATTTATAAGCCCTATGAAATCTTAAATAAAGTCCATAACTTTCACTGAATTTACTTTACATGTAACGAGATTGATGGTGCAATACCGGAAGTACTAGTGATGGTGTAATACCGGAAGTGAAAGACAGCTCTTTTGCGTGGCGTTGTTTGAACATACCTTGGTAGTATTGAGATATCGGTTATCGTCGAGAAACTGGTCAACGGATCGAAGACTCAGATTTATACCAAATTGTTCGCTTTCTTTGAAATTGTCAAACAAATCGAAGTGCCAGTGTTTTGTCAAGCTTCAGCTGGCCTTGGTTTCTCGCATAGTGAATATCCAGAGAATCGGTTGAGTACTTTTCCGTGTTAAATTGCAAAATAGGTTTACAGTTTAAGCGTTGACAAAAGAAAAAAGAAAAACAAGTGAAAAGGAATAGAAAAAAAAAGAGATCAAAGAAAAAAAAACTTCACCCTGTTGAGGCTTGAACCACCGACCCTAAGCTGTCATTATAGTACGAAAAGAGCGCACTGACCCACTAGGCCACCAAAAGCTTCCTTACACTGCAATTGAATTTTAAATTCTTGATCATTCGGAGTGAGGAATTGACTGTCCTGCCAACTGAAAGGTGACAAAAATTGAATTACGATCAACTTGAACTTATCCTGTGCATTAATCCGGCTCGGATGGTCAAAAAGGCCGCTTCTAATTCTCGCAGAATTTCTTGTTTTAAACTAGTGAACAGTACACAGCCACAGCTTTTGTTAACATCTTTGCTATTCGACCGGTTTCCTCTGATCACACAGACTTCATCAGGGATTGTAACGAGATTGGTGAAAGAACATGTTTTTTTACTAAATGTTTACAGTACAATGCAAGTTTAAATTAGGGTGTGAACAGCAAAAAAACAACCACAAACAAACAAATGCACACAGGATATAAGGTAAGAATGTGCTTGCAGTTATTGTTTAATTTTGGGGCTCATGATTTAACGTGGCAAACATTGAAAAACAGACCTTCTCCTTGTGGATTAAGGATTTCTTGTTACTGTTTGCCATATAACTCATCAAAACAGTTACGTTTGGTAGAATCTCGCGACCTTCAGAGGCTGTTTCCATTGATGAGCAAAGCTATCCCAGACAGGTTTCCATGGCAATCACGGCCCAGGGTCAAGAATGACGTTTCAGATTGCAATGGAACGCAGTATAGTTTGTACTGTACCATATAGCATCTATTGTTATAATTTCTCTCAAAATTAAAGAAACATGAAACGAAATCACAGTTCACAGTCAATTAAACACCCGATTCTCATTTGACAGACAATTATAATCAAAAATCACAGATCACCGTTATTACCACAATCACATTTCACGAGGAAAAAAACGGCCATTTCACATTTCACGGGAAACTAAAAAGGCAATTCACAGCTCACGAAAATACCCTTTACCACCCTCACCATACTCTCAAACCTTGGGTGACAAAATTTTCACCACCTTTTTCCTCATTTGGCTCATAAAATTCTTAGTGGCATGAATTATATACCCTCTGGAGCTACATAATATTTCATTTTACAGTCAAAGGACATAATTTATCATCTAAGTATTTTTAATCCTAAAGGAATGCTTGATTTGTTTTGGTGGTATGACAAATACATGTATCTGTACAAATGGAGCAAGTAACCACATCTAGATTGGATGGAGTTATGGGACAATGAATTATGTTAAATCACTTTGACATCATGCAAGTTATTGCAAGTAGTGTAATGATACAGAATATAAACCAAATGGAAAACTTTCAGGGAGGTTGTTAATGGCCATGAGATGTTTAGCATCAGTGTACAGCCCACCCATTCACAAGCTTGCTCATTTCTAGACCAAAATTATGACTATGCTCTTTTCCGTGGCCATTTTGATACTGACACCAATTGTAGGTGAACTCCTTACATGACAATCCCACATAATTCATGCATTACCCAAAATCAGAAACCTTTTCCAGACACACATACTTATGTTGGTGATGGTCTGACAAAAAATATGACAATGTTTACAAGCATACATATACATCCCATTTAGTGGCTCATTATAAATCGGGCCTTCATTCTCTAGATACTGGTTATAAGTTATAATAATAATTAATAATTTAGGACTTATATAGCGCATTTTCCATGTGTATATGTTCAAATGCGCTTTAAAAGCAGATTGAATTGGAATTTGGAAATGTTGGTTTTTGTGGAGAGGGGAAAACCGGAGAACCCGGAGAAAAACCTCTCGGAGCAGAGAAGAGAACCAACAACAAACTCAACCCACATATGACGCCGAGTCCGGGAATCGAACCCGGGCCACATTGGTGGAAGGCGAGTGCTCTCACCACTGCGCCATCCCTGCTCCCCAAGTTATCTAAATAACAGCTGCACACAGCAGTAAAATTCTCATTCTCAGTAATACAGGACATGGAATGTGGTATCTTATCAGATGACTTTGAGATTTCACGACAGCAGACATTTTCCTGCCCAGTTTGCATGGGCACACAGTTTCCATAAATGCACTCGCATTTTAAGCTCAAGGCAAGATTGTAAAGAAAAGTAAACATTTCATTAAAAAAGACTTAATTACTGGCATTTTGTCAATTACACGGATACCCCTGTTACAATGACTGTACATGTTATCTAGCCTTTGGGATTGTTCACGCAGTGTCATCGGAATGAAATCGGACTCACAAAAACAGCTGCATGGAATTTATGGTATTGCATAACAATAAACAGTGAAAATGTACAAAAAACACAGGGAGCAGATAAAATGCGTGAAATGAAAGCGAACACCATGCAGTTGTAATTTTATGGCCACCTTTTCTCAGTATGGTGAATATTAATATAGAAGAAACGCGGATCAAAACAACAGCAGAGTATGGAAGTATGGCTTCACAGTATACATCGAAAATACAATTAAACACCACAGAGAACAAAGCAAATGCTTCAAGGGCGATTCCAACGTATTTATTGACCATTCTACGGCGATCTTTTACAGTATATTGAGTAAACAAATGCTCACCAATCCACTTGACCGATTCGGTCCTTGTTTACATCGTCTTCTTTGCAGTCAGACGTGTCATCGGAGGTTCCAGCATACGGTTCCGTTGCCATTAATCAGTGCATTAATTGGTTCATACTAGTACCGCTCTACGTTAAAAACCACATGTTCGACTTCCTCGGCCTTTTTCGAAGAGAGAGCGAAAGGTTAAAACGAAGAACTTTTCGAAAGATCGCAAAGAATAAGTATAGCATTGAGATTGAGCTACTCATCCACTCGCCAATAGTGACGTCACAACAACACGTGCTTGTTTCCATTCCTTCCATGTCAAGCGCGCGGCCATTTCAGAAACGTTTTCGTTTGTTCTTCGGATATTTCCGTACTCCATGTTGTTTTACTCCCTTAAAAGCTCAGATAGGACAATTTCTACGTGATTTTGTATTCCAGTAGTCCTCTTTAGTGTTCGGTCACTTTGAAATGACACAAAGAAAAGTTTTCGAAATTTTGGTTCATTTGACCTTTAAAGTAGTTTTTTTCTTTAACCTGCCCTACAGAATTTTTTTGAACTTAAATAATTTGAAGATCATTCCTGATATAATATATAAGACTAAATCTACTAGCATTCCATCGCGAATGCCGTTGTCTGATTGGCTACGCTACTCGCTATCTATTCTGTGATAGATAGTGAATAGCGGCTGTCAACAAAATGGCGGCCGCTTCTTCGCATTTTCGAAGTGGCTGCGAGGAGGATTTAGATAATTTACTTGTTTAGTTTTGAACGACTAGTAAATTTATACTAAGATAATTAAATTATTCGCTCTTGATTTCTATGAGAGATATCTGATTCGGCCTGCGCCCTCATCAGCTATCACGCGATAGAAATCTTGAGAAGATTTCACCAGCCTGTTTTTTAAATAAGATAATAGATGTCAAATTTGAGCGGCCAATTTGTTCTTTTTTGTTGTTGTTGTTGTTGTTTTTACGTTGATTGCTCCAAGATATATTTGAATTTCTGTGTTATCGTTTATCTGCCATTTTTCTCTGAGATCTGCGGACGGCTTTTTTATAAGCTAAATTAAAACTGTGACAATGCCACATACCGCGCGTAGAAAGACTTTTCCCAAACCAGTTTTCTTTGTTTATTGTCAGAAAAAAAGAAAGCAGAAAAAATAAATCTGTTATTCACCGACTATAGTCGGTCCGTATAGGGGAAAAAACTGTGCCTTCGGCCTTCAGTTCGACCCTCGTTTTTCCCTACACAGACCTCCCAGCCGTTGAATAACATATATATCTTTTAACGGTTATAAGTGTTAACCACGTTCCCGCTAATGTATTGTGTTTCTGTTTGCAGACGTACGTCAACCTGAACCAGTATGACGACAGATTGTACGCGAACGATCTTGCAGATGATGAGTGACTTTCCACTTGTTCTATTAACCAAGAACGGAGTTTTGATATAATGCGCTTTCTGATTGGTTAAAACAGCGTGCTTTATGAGAGTACAGATGCACGGAAAGCTACGCACGCCATCGACCCAAATGGAATTTCCGAAGTTTTCTCTCGGTTTTTATTTTCACTCAGACGTCTTGTACGACCAAGAAAACGAGTATGAAAACGAGTGGTTAGCCTTAATGGAATTGGAAGATGCTTCTGCGAATAACACCACAAATAACAGCATGAAAAGTTAAGGATTTAAAAATCACTTGTTGAAATTGTCCCAATCACTCAGCCACGAGGACAATTTCAGCAACTTCTGAAAACACAAGTGATATTAATCCTTAATTTTTCGAAGACTCGTTGGGATTACATGCTTGTTTTTTTGTTGTTTGGTTTTAGTTTTGCTTTTGCTTTTGGTTTTTTTTCCACTGTGTTTTTTGTTAAGATACTCAGGATTACATGAATACGATTATCATTACAAATAAGTAAGGCTTTACATTACAGATTAAACAATAAGCCGAACAACAACGCAAAGAGAAAATGTAAATATACGTATACAAAGTAAAAGAAATTGTCACTGAAACTTTGTGCATGATAACTGAGTTTAGATAAATTTGAACCTAACATTTGTCAAAACCGGTTAGCTCAGTGGTACAGCTCCGGACTACCGTGCGGGAGGTCGCGGGTTCTAACCCCTGCCGGACCAACACTCAAGGTCTTTAAATAATTGAGGAGAAAGTGCTGCCTTTGTAATGACATCTGCAAATGGTTAGACTTTCTAGTCTTCTCGAATAAGGACGATAAACCGTAGGCCCCGTCTCACAGCTCTTCATAACAGGGACCTTAAGATCCGACGACGGCGAGTGTCTGCGACGGCGGGCATAACCTACGCGGACTGGGAAGAGGTCGCCGTCGTAAAGGTGCGAAAAATAACCTTAAGAAAACCCACCGAAGGCGCCAGCGGCTTCGTAACAAAATTTCGACCTGTTGAAGTCACCTTTAGAGAGATTCGTAACCTTCTCCTTGAAAGTATTGACGACGACAATATATCAGAAGACGAGTTTGTTCTTCTCTACGCTGCTAACACCTCCAAAAACCCAGATTTTCCCTATGACTGCTATGGAAAGTTCGACCTAAATGAGATGGATGACAGCGAGTGCTTGGCCGAGTTTCGCTTTCACATCTATTTCGATGCCACTAGCCTTCTCCTCCTGTCGCATCTTTGCTTTGAACTTCTCGCTTAACAAGGAGTATCCTTCTCTGACCGCACGCTTGGTTACCCTAAATCGGGGAAGCTGAAGATCGTTCAGATTGTTGGCGATTTTTCTCATATCTGACCTCTTCCGATGCTCCCTTTCTTGAACTTGAACGGTTCAAGGACTAGAATCTCTTGGCATAAACAATGGTCGTGTTGTTCGGTCCACTCCATGTTTGACCTAAAGGAAAACAATATTTAAGCTTACTTTTCCTTTTCGCACATGACACTTGTTTACATTTTCTTCAAGCTAGCACACCATCAGTACTAAATCGAGAACTCTTCCAGGAATGAGTGAATTATCTAGAATTTTCTGGTTCAGTTTCACTACATTCATTTTTCTAAGCGTGAGTTATATCTTAAAACTAAAAAAGAAAACGTAGAGAACTTACTGAATTGTATTTTTTGAGCTCTTTTCCATTTGCAAAGAATTGCAGCCGCGACTTGTTCGGAGCAACAGAAAGAAACCTAGGTTTTTCCTTTAAAATCAGCTCTGCAACCACAGATATTTAACACAAACCAGCTAAAAATAGTATAAGTTTACAATATGTCGAAAATATTCGAACATACCCTTAAACTTGCTCTAAAAATGACAGAAACGTACTAACGTTTTAGACAAAACGGCAAACTGTTCCTTTTGACGTCGCAGACTAGACAGCTACGGCGGGAAAGTTATGATGACGGCTACCGGAAGTCGGCAAACAAGCATTTTTAACTTCCGCTCGCCGTCATAGACATTCGCCGTCGTCGTATCTTAAGGTCCCTAACTGATTCTGTGGGACGTTAAAGAACCCACGCACTGTTCGAAAAGAGTAGAGGACGTAGTCCTCGGTGTGGTGGTCTATCTCTACTTGAATGTTGTTATGGGGGAGGGTTTGCAGTTAAGGGCCTACAGTAATTGGCGCAAGCTGTTGTAGTGTCCCTGCCAGGTCTCTGGCGACGCTGATTAGATTAAAAAAAAAAAAATCAAGTTTCCATTGTGAAGAACAAACTGCCTCCAACGCCTGAAAATTGTGCTTTTTTCATTTTACAATACTTTTGAGTTTTCACCACTAATATGTCGAATTTCCAGACAAGGTTTGTGTTCGTAGTTGAGGGAAAGTTATAGTCTTTAAACAGCAGCTGTAGCTTGGATGGGATAAGATTAACTTTTTCTTCATTATTGAACCATGCCAGGGTTTCTTGAAAGAGGTTTAGACCTACGGGGCACTCCAGTAGTTAAAAACCTATAGTTTGCCGGCTGTCGTTATGTGTCCGGAGTTAGGCACACCTCTCCAAAAATACAATTAAATTCTTTACTAGTCTTGCTCGGAGATACGAAACTTACAAACGGAAAATTGTTATATGCTGAAAGCCTAGTCCTCTCAGCTTCACCTATGTCGGAAAAAAACGATACAATCTATCGCGCATTTTGGAAGAACAGACCGCTTAATTGAAAAGATAAAATTCTACGCGCGATAAAAATCACATTCAAACACTTAGAGAATTCTGAACATTGTCATGCCTTGTGTTCAGTGGACTGTTTTCACATTCAATAAGAAACAAAGTTTACTTACCTATCGAGGAAAACTTAAATCTTCCCACCTAAACGGAGCGTAGCTTGGCCACGAAAATAACAAACGAGAGCAGACTAGTCGATAAGTCTTCGAAACATGTCATTCAAATTTGTTTCGTTTTTTCCACGCGTTGAATCAATTTGGTTTTCAACCACGCAATCCCGCTACGCCGGACGCCATTGAAGTCTATCCAAGTTTTAAAGCTTTTTAGAGTGAAAAAAGGGAGAGCAAAATCAGTGATTTTTCTCTTCCTTTTTTCACTCTAAAATTCACTTTCCACTTTCGAGAAGTAGTTAGAAGCACTTGCCCGCAGCTCGCGCTTCTTCCTTCTGAAATTCTTTCGTGCTGTCGTCACTTCCTTGCGTGCCTTATAAGGTTAAGGCTTTTTTTATTTGTTAAAGTGCTACTGAGACGAACTTTGAGTTTTTCTTGTTTGTTGCTTTTCATAATCTTTGAAGCCTAATAGTTATGCATGCTGAATTTGAGTTCGAAATTCCTAATGGAAGCCCGCTTTTTCAATGCTTGTTTCTCGCGAACGAGCGTCCTCCATTACTCAAATCAGATATTGTTCGAGCAAGAAAAAAGGCTTGGGGCTCGCACTCCGTGACGTCATCTTATCATCTGAAACAAAGTGCTCTTAAAGGAAGTGACGGCTCCATACGTGAAAAAAAAAAGGATATTCCTCTTTATATGCTCATCGTTTGTAAAACCTTGTGAGGCAGATATGCCAGCTTGTCGCTGTGTTGTACAGGACTGCACCAACAAGTCAAATCCGCGAATTGGAATCTCTTTGGGTACGCCATAGAGCGACTATAAACTGGCCAAGTAGAAAGCCTTCGTTCGCACTCACGGCTCGACAGGCTTCAACCCCAAGGGGCTTTTCAATATCTGCTCATTTCGTTTCGGGAATGAAAGGTTGTTTCAAAGACGTTTTAGCTTGTATTCGAGTTTGAATCTTCACTCGTTTCCCATGCGTGGAAAGAAACGACAGACACCAACAAAGTAAGAGACGGACTTTGATTGAACGATCATTGTTTTCCCATGTTTGCCCGACAACAAACCGGTAAAGGAATTTTGAAAAAAAATAATAACGAGAATCAAACGTGATTTTTTAACACTATTTATACTTAAAGGCAAGCGACATATGTAATGGTTCAATTAAGGAGATTTATCTTTAAAGTCCTCAAGGCCGCTGAAAAGCGCATAAGTTGCGTTGTAGTGTTTGGATCCGACATTTGTAATCTTGCTGGGTCAAATTTCAAACTAAATGCGAAATCTATTGTTAAATGTGGCCTAAGGTTGGTCAATTATTTTTATCGGGCTTTTGATCTGCTCCATCACGCCGAGTTGTCGCTTGTCCTCGGTTTCGCAAAGCAAATGGCTACAAAAGTAATATAAATTAAGTTATATTAGGTTAAGTTAAGTTCAGCACCTCTAGGAATAAACGATTGTTTGTGCATATCAGTGCGTGGTACAGGTATTCTGAGGTGCAATGATTTCCTCTTATTAGATCTTAGATTATGGCCATGTTCCGGTGCCATATTTCTTCATTGAAACCTTAAACAATTCGTTCATAGGTTTAAAATCAAAAAGAGCAAAGTATTGAACGATCCGTTATTGACAAAACTCGCTGATTATGTGCCGAGGATGGTGACAAAATATCCACAAGAAAATATTTATTGTCGGGTAATGGTTTCTAGTAAATACTCATACGTTCTCATTAAATTATCCTATCCTTACGCTTTATACTGTGTTTAAAATACAGTCGACCATACGTCTTGGCAAAAGGAGGAAAAAGTTGAGCTCCGCATTAAAACGCGGGACGAAACAAAAGCGGTGTAGTCCCCCTCATCGATCACGGAGATCTCGCTAAGAAAGGAAAATTAATTATCACGCAGTTTAGGCTTCCCTGCTTGCAGAGGTCTAGCAGGGAAAGTTTAGGCAAGCTGCGAACTGAACTTAAAGCTAGAATGCCAGACGGGGCATGAAAATAGCAGTCGATAAAGAGACTTGGCGACAAGTCGGATTAAAAACACTGAAAAATTGAGCAAAGCCGCAGGACTCATTACACAAACTGACCTTGACGTAAACATTAAACATGCGGAAAACAGTTATCCAGACATGTATAATGTGTCATGGTAAAATAAGAGAAAGCTTTACCTGACAGGTCTTTTTTACACCATGCCATAAAAACAATACCACGGTACAATCATTGCAGTGACTGATGGGAAGGTTCAGTGGAATACCCACGGTGGTGGTGGTGGTGAGTAGTGAGTGGTGAGTGGTGAGTGGTGAGTCATGTTTTCAACACAGCAGATTTCTGGAGAACCTTCGAGAGAGGCAACCCCCGCAACCTTGACACCTTAAACTTTAGCTGGAAGTTGTTAGCAATCCTTTTAAGCTGCGTAGCTGACGATCTTTGTTGAGGAGCGCAAGAGTTTCGCTGCGAAGCCCTAGAATAGCCGTCAGCTACGCAGGCTGCAATCTTTACTACCTCCTTTACTGCGATGTTTTGGTCCTCAAGGATTGCAACATCAATTAACGGACACTCCCGTGGTTCTTTTTCACGACTACAATGTCAGGCCTCCGATGCTCAACTTTCCTGTCCGTAATGAAGTCGAGATCCCAGAAGATCTTAGTTTTGTCCTCATCATCCAAAACACACTCCGGCGAATGTTGGTACCAATGGTCGCTAACCTCATACCCATACTTTTACGAAGTGCCCAATGTACGCTTTGACCTCACAATCCAGTGATATCTTGTAGCACGCGATTCGAGTCACGGGTTGATCTAAAAAAAAAAATGCCAGTAACTAACAACTTATAAATGATTCTTAAGTATACACGCTTACGATCCCATCGGGTGGGTAAGTTAGAATTCTATTTTACAACACTCCCATTCATACTCAGTTGAAATAAGGTATGGAATTATGTTTGACCAGCGGACAAATCCAAGCTGGAATAACTTGGTTTAAGGGAGATCGAGCCTAGCAGTACGTCCCACGCGATGAGGGTGTGAGGGTGGGCCCTTGCCTTCAACCTCGTTCAAAGGGCTTTTTCCACTCCCCAAGTGAGGGAAAAAGCCTCGGGAACGAAGTTGCGTTCCCTTCTCCGCGCTCCGCTGGAAAACTGATTGTAAATGGAATGAACAAGTTTTCTCGGTAGTTATTGTAAAGCTATTGTAAATCAGATCAAAGAATGCTCACCTGGTCGAGAAAACCACATTATTGTTGCGTATTTCAACTTTGCATATCATTATACACCTCACTCCAAAATGGCGGCTAAATTATTATTCTTTTGTATTCATGTTATTTAGCCCCACTCTTTGCCTCATTTTCACTTCAAAATTCTTTCGTATTTTGTACATGTTGACGGGGGAAAGGGGGCCAGTTAACATGCAAAAAATAATAATAATAATAATAATAATAATAATAATAATAATAATAAAAAAACAAAAACAAAACAAAACAAAACAAAAAAAAAAACAAAAAAAAAAAAACGAAAAAAGAATAGTAAATTGGCCGCCATTTTGGAATAAGGGGTTGAGTGTTGTGAATGGTGAATGAAAAACCGACCGCTTTAACAACAACGCGCCATAACAACAACAACAACAACCTTATTAAAGTCTCAAATCTTTCTAGCTGAGCACAGATGCTCTACTAATTGGCGAGGAGACTAAATCAAATCAATCCTAAATCAAATCAAATCAACCATAACTCATTCATTAGCATGGCGCGCAGGACTTTTTTGGATGAAATAATAATAATAATTTAGAACTTATATAGTGCATTTTCCATGTGTAGATGATCAAATGCGCTTTATTAGCAGATAAAATTGGAATTTGGAAATGTTGGATTTTGTGGAGAGGGGAAAATCGGAGAACCCGGAGAAAAACCTCTCGGAGCAGAGAAGAGAACCAACAACAAACTCAACCCACATATGACGTCGAGTCCGGGAATCGAACCCGGGCCACATTGGTGGAAGGCGAGTGCTCTCACCACTGCGCCATCCCTGCTTCCCCGAAGGCAATTTTGATTTCTCTCGGGAAATAAGCAAATTAAATTGATTGAAAATGAAAGGAACATTTCACCATTCGCAAACCAAAGTCTGGACATGGCCGCCGCTTTTCTTAAGGCGATTTAAGATTTAAGCTGAACATTGTTTTTTAGCCTCTTAACATGGATTTAACGTTGATATCTCGTCCGCTTTTCAAGCAATCAAAAACACCTCATTCATTTTGGGTATATTTGGGAAGATATTATTGTTCTCAAAGGATTAGTTAAATTGAGGGAAGAGATTTATTGAAGTTAGAAATTAGTAGACGGACACCAAACAGTTCTCCAGCACGCTGCAGTGCCCTTGTGGGGTGTCAACATTCTCGTGGTGTTTCAAAACGTTTTTATAACATTTCTGTCCCTTCTTTATAATTAACCTCGTTAATATTCACGTTAAGCCCCCCCCCCCCTCCCCCCACCTTAATTTACTTGTCGTTCGATTCTCAGGTACGTTATTAAGACCAAACGACTGCGTTCACATGCGCGTTCAAAGAAAGGAATGGAAAATGCTCAGCAATCGTGACATCGTCGAATTTACGAGTTACTCATATGAGCCTTTGGTTGGTTTCCAGTTCATTACTTTGGTTGCCTGCGAGAGACGTCTCCTATTTCCTTTTGCTGCACTGATTTCTTTGTGACAAAGACTTACTATTTAGTACTAAGCAATTTTCTTTTTTTACATTTACATCGCATCATCCGATTTGAACGGAATAGCATCAAAAACCACAAGATCTGTTCTGAGTATATGAGTGGCGTTGTGTGACGAGTCTACAACTTCTGCTTCAATTTGTCTGTCACGTGGTCAATGAAATCACGCAACAGCTTTGCTAAATCAAGACGCGTTTTCTGACGCCGGTTAACGTGTTGATCTAAGTATTATATTTACCTACCACGATCAATATATTTATAAGAGCAAATAAGACGGTTTGGTTTCCAGAAAATGCTTCTGCATTCCCTTGTGTTGCTGTTACTTCCACGTGCAGGTATGTGTTTACTTGGTGTTTGTATAATGCTTGGTGTTTGCTAGGCGTCCTGCGCTCGCTTTAGGAGTTCGCTTTCAATGTATCTTCAGCTTCAGTCCTCAGTTTAAGCTTCGATCAAGAACTGCTTTCGCTCACGTTTTCGGTTACGACGTCCGTTTATTGGCTTAATTCACACGTCGCTCTTTTCCATGCCTTAATTAATTTAAAAGAGGTTCGACTCAAACGCCAAGCAAGAGTCGTGCATAATTTAAGTCGCGACACACATTGGCAGAAATTTTAAAACTGTAAACCTTTTGGCATATTCAGCGGAACCAAATTCGTACGCGCCCGGTTCTGAAAGAATATAAAATATTCCTGAAGTCCCATTTGATTTCTCCGATAGAAGAGCTGGTGTCACATTGTAATGTGAACGTTTACCTTGTCATTAAGCAATTATTGGATGAGGTTGAGCATGATAGCGAGAATTATCAAGGCCGAGGTTTGTGTTATCTGCCGAAGCCGAAGGCTGAGGCGGATAACACAAACCGAGGCCTTGATAATTTCGCTATCATGCGAAAACCGAATCCAATAATTGTTTTATTATACAATTATAAATGTACAAGCGTTGAGACATTTCACAGAACAACAACAAAGTAAGCCACGCAATGACACGTTTCAGTGTAAACATCTTTATTAATGACAGCCGTGAATAACGTGTAAAGCGGAATTCAAAAGGTTTACAGAAAGGATTTAAGCTTAAAACATCTGAAAACGTTTCAGGAAAAACTGAATCGAACTGAAACTTTTGAACAAAATTCTAAAGTTAAGTTGTACGGTCTTATGAAAAATGTTCCCGATTTGCGTTTAATGAATGTTGACATTACAGTTAAAGAAATTAAAATTTTTCGTTATCTCTGAATGAGAGTTCTGTACAATAAATTCCTCTTGAGAAAGGCTAATAACAGGAGATAACTGGTGCGGATTAATAGCCACTTCCTCACCTCTCACCTCGCACTCTGTCGTCAGGGTTTCCGACATTTTTCTCTTGGTTGAAATGTCAGTCCTGCTATAGCTCCGAATGCTGGATTCATTTCTGTGCCCGCTCACCGCCATGATATGCCTTGCTTCGAACCCTGACTTGTCCAGGATTGTAACCGCCGTTGCCCTGATCGAGTGATTGGTGTAACACTTTGAAAGTTTGGCTTCTCGAGAGATCCTTTCATTTTTTCACCGAGCAAACGCTCTCCGACAACCATGTTATCGTACCACACTTGATCAGATATGCCGGCGTTTTTCTTCGGCCGCTGAAACAAAAATTCGTTTGAGGGATTCAGGTGCTGTATGTACCGTTCAAATGAAGCCACAGGACAGTGTGGTCCTGGTTTCTCGAACATCACGCCTCCTTCAAATCCTTCATCATTTTCTCGTCGGTTCTTTGTGAGTTCATCTGTTGTTTTGCACACATATTTTGCACCTTTGCCATCCGTGCTGAATGAAAAATCAGTTTTTTTGAGTTCACGAAGATTTTGCCTTCCTCGGCGACAAAAGTACAACATAACCTCGAAAAAAACTTTGTTTTGAAGCGTTTCCGGGCTGTTTTGGTTAAAAACATCGCTTTCGTACAGCTTTTTAAGATCTTCTTCGCAGATCGGTGGCGTGTGTTCGACTTTGGCGAGCCCTTGTCGTTTTAGTTCAACGCACTTGGCGCCAAAAACTTTGTTTGCCTCGGCAAATGCTGGATCGTTTATTATATCGAAGCCAAGAGTCGCCTTGAAGTGTCTGCCCAGTCCAAATCTCAGGCTGTTGAGAGTGCTTTTGGAATAAGAAGTTCCATCGACTTTTCTAGCTTCGGCATAAAATAGTTTGAGAACGTTACTGATGCCATCTTTGGTTTGCGGTTCGGGAACTTTCTTCTCCTTCAAATACTGCTGTAAAACTCTAAGAGCTGTCTTGGTAGCTCGTTTGGTGTTCTTTGCGTCCTTGTCGTCAACAAGGCGTCCTAAATCCGCTTCTGAGACTGACGTGAATCTTGGAGCGGACTCCGCCATGACAATCTTGCTCAAACCGCCGGCTAGCTTGTCAGGTGACGAAAACCATTGTCTGCAAAAACGCGTCATACCTACATGCATAAACGCCAGTGTCTGTAGATGTGACGCGATGACACAGCGCCATCTAGAATTAGCGGGTGCTTTTAGCCAATCAAAATTGAGATAGCATCAGCATTGTATAATAATGTATATTAATATTTATTGCAATTTTTTGTTGAGAGATTGGTAAAGTTGAAAGCACAAAACAAACAAGGAGAACGGAATCAAGCTTAATCCAACGATGTATTGAATCGTTCGTACGTCGAGCTTTTTCTTTTCTTCAATATATAAGTATAAAGTAAAGCAAGTATAAAGTTCGACACTAGAAGGACATGAGCACAGCTCTGATTCACTCAAATGCCCAGACCGAGAATACTTTAGCCTTGGAACGCAAACGCATTTCCGGTTGTTGCTTCTCTCCGCCCGAAAAGTTTTTCTCAGCGGGAGAAACTAGAGCTGAAAAACAGAATGCTCTCGAAGGCTAGTAATACTTACTGTAATATTGAAATTCTCTAAGTCACGACACAATTTATTAGCGGAAGTTAAATGTAGACATAAGTTTTAATCGTATTCAGAGCAACCCAATTCTAAGGCACCTCTTCTTATAGAAATCAACGTACTCCTCAAGTCTTCCGGCTTTATTTCAGCTAGAACGGATGTCTATTTTTCGGTTTTTCCTTGAAGACGAAGTCATGGTCATCTGTTCCAGTAACACAAGTTAACGTTGTTCGATTGTGTTGTTGACGTTTCACCTCATTACAACAATTTGTATAACACATCCATCGTTAATAGACCTGTCCACCGTTTTTCAACTTTTGACTTTGACCAGGTAGCGAAAATCAATCGACACTGCTCGATAGAGCACCTAAAAATTAGTAAAATGAGCAAGTTTGAGAGTCTCGTCTCACTAAGTAGCGAATGTATGGTCAGTCTACAAAGTTTTGCCGAGGCGTTTGACGCTGGGGAGCACAAATAACAATAATAAGAATTTATAATAATTTAGAACTTATATAGCGCATTTTCCATGTGTATATGATCAAATGCGCTTTACAAGCAGATGAAATTGGAATTTGGAAATGTTGGTTTTTGTGGAGAGGGGAAAACCGGAGTACCCGGAGAAAAACCTCTCGGAGCAGAAAAGAGAACCAACAACAAACTCAACCCACATATGACGTCGAGTCCGGGAATTGAACCCGGGCCACATTGGTGGAAGGCGAGTGCTCTCACCACTGCGCCATCCCTGCTCCCCTCCCGGCATACAAACGTCTGTAAAATTTACCGACTTTACGAAGCTACAGCTTTGCGATTTTACTGAACTATACGACTTTCAAACGGCACATACTTAAAGCTGGAACGGTGCAACGCCGGAATGCCGGAAGGCCAGAACTCCGGAACGCCGGAACGCCGGAACGCCGGAACGCCGGAACGCCGGAACGCCGGAACGCCGGAATACTAAAACCCGGAACGATGTTTAATTGCATGAAAATTAAAGCCGATTATTATTATTATTATTTAATTGTTTTTCATTATTCAGTTTATATTATTTCATCCCGGCCTAACGCATGGGACATTACAATATCTAAAAAATGTCTGCCTTTTTATCGAAACTGAACTTGTTATTGATGCTAAAGTTTGGAGGAGAAATAAATCAGCCAAATAATAGAAATTATTTGCTGTTAGATACACGAATACTGGTTCACTGTACCCGGCCTGGTACGAAGACGACGGTTTCTTCGTTGGCTGTTGTGCTTACGCGGTCAGAAGAAGCGACGAACAGAAACAGAAAGTGCATTTTTACATACCAGGGCAGTGGTTTTCCCCAAACCTTAAAACAAATTGTATCAGATAAAGTAAAGACACCTAAAAAGGGAAAGCACCTTACTTCTAAGTGCCATCGGTCGTTCAAAAAGACTGTTGCAAGCTTAAGTTGTTACTGCGACATGTATCTAATATAAAATTCCGTCTTAGTACTGTCATTGAGGGTATTCACAGAAACAGTTGATGGACCGTTGAAATGGAAACCAAAAAACTGCATCGAATTCTGCGAATGGCAAAACGTGATGTCATCCCTTGAATCGTTCCGCTACAGCACGGCAGTGAAGAACATAACCGTTGACATAACTCGGATATTATTGAAGGTCACACTAAAATGAGAACGTAAAGTATGTTTCTCGTGGCTGTGATATTGTTATAGTGATGCTTTTGCATAGTTCATCAATAAATTGATTAGTATTTAGGGCACATGACTAACTCCTGTTTTGAATGTTGGACCAAATAAACAAATTAACATTTAAAACTCCTGCTTTGTTGATATGTTTCTTCGGCGGTTGTTTTAAAAATTTAATTGCTCAGGAGGGTATAAAAGTCGCTAAATTAAACCTCATTGAAACACACTTTCAATGGGCAGAGGAGCCATCTGTTATTATCTTATAATTCTTCATTCCATGCAATTACACACCGTTCCGGGTTTTAGTATTCCGGCGTTCCGGGTTTAAGTACTTGCCCTTCCAAACTTGGCAAATTTACTAATGGTAAGGGGCTCTTTCCAGCAGTGTCGATAGATTTTCGTTACATCTGATGGCCAATATCACCAAAAGTTAAATAAACCGTGGAAAGGTCTATAAGCAAGATTCTCAACTCACCGTAGTATCTCGTTTCCGCGTGAAAATTACAGCTTATGTGAGGCACGGTAACAGCATTCGAAATGTGAGCACTTTGTTGCCAATTT
>JAEMWC010000519.1:295000-345000 GCA_016490735.1 Pachyseris speciosa
CTATTTACTCAAGGAGGTTTTCACCAGGGTCTCGTTGCTTAACTCTAGATCTCGAGAGGGTAATAATGAAAATAAATGAAATGCTTCTCTAGGAGTCATAACAAACGAACTGAGAAATACTTGTTCAGTCAACAAGCCAGATAATTTCTGTTAATTGAATGTTAGTCCTAATTCCTGTTAAATTTTGAACTGTACCAACAAACAAGCTCGCTGAGACACCCTTATCGATAATCTGTTTATCGTCGCATCGTAAACCTGCATTATCATTTCTTAATTCGTCCTAGACAAACCTGAAGGTACAACTATCACTTTAAGCAAATATACCGCTGTAGAAGGAGAAACTGTGATTTTAACGTGCCTTGTGCAAGCTGCCGAAGCACCTGTGTCAGAATACAGATTCTTCTTCAATGGCAGTAACACAGCTGTTTATACTCGGCAAATCACCAATAATGTTACCATCAACGGCGTTCAACGATCACAGCATTATGGAACCTACAGGTGTGAGGCACACAACGATGTGGGAGATGGACAGAGTGATGGAGTTGTACTCAGTATAAATGGTGAGTTACTGATAAACACAACCCAGTAGATATTTGATGATGATGATGACGATGATGATGATGATGAATGCTCATGAAGAATACTACTAATAAAAGATGACACCTGTTTATTTCTTTAATAGTTCATCCTTGCCTCAGAAAACATAATATTGGTGACCAATTGGTGCAAAGAGAAATCTTTCCCCTCACCTTTGTTTAATAATACCTTGGTAAGATTTGTTGGTTGTGATAGTAAGTTATATGTACAAGAACAACACTCCCTTGTTAGTTCTTCAACTCTGTTTACCCTGTCATTTTTCAGTTCCTGTTACGATCAAGCCATTAACGAGGAACACAACTGTTAACGAAACAGACCCGATACATTTGCTATGTGATGCATCTGGTCACCCAGCCCCGACTTTGAAATGGAAAAAAGATGACCGGCTAATACACTCAGGGAGGGTACTCCACATTACCAACAGCAGCAGAAGGGACAGTGGAAGATATGTCTGTGAAGCAAGTAACATTGTGGGAAGCAAAGAAATGGAAACATTTGTGACTGTGTATTGTAAGTATAAGAAAACACAGACTATACATTCGTTTAGAGCTGGTGCACAGACACTTGAGTAGCTCAAAAACACAAAACTATGTATAAGCAGGCGGAGATTGTACCAATGAGCATCAACTTTTGCAAACAGACAAAAGTTCTTTTGGTAACTTGTCTGTTACACGAGGAACCCTTCACATAACAGTTATTAGTATATACTAAAACAGTGGATAGCGTTGAAGGCGCGCTATGATTGGCTATTCAAACTCCGAATATCCTTTGCTATTTACCTCCGAGCAACTCGCGAGTTTCGTGCTACCTCGTGTGGATTTCGAAAAAAAAATGGCGTCCCGGTTTGCATCCGTGACAAGCGAAGAAGCGAATGTTTTTAACCCGGAGTTTATCAATAATAACCAATAAGAGAGCTTTGTCTACAAATACAAATTAATCTTCCGTAACCTTACTTGTTCACTTGAAAACCAAAGTTGAATGATATCATTTACAGAATGGTTTCAAATCTGAAAGTTTGCAACTCCATTTGAAGAAATGTCACCACCAGAACTAAACAAATGTTTTCAGAAGTTTTATCTGTCAGCGAGAAAACGGGCGGCTTGTTGTTTTTGCGTGCGGGAAAATGTTGCAGTCATTGCTGGAATATACGAATTAAAAACAATTTCTTGTGGTGTATATTATTTCACTGTTTTAGTATATACGCCGCTTCGCGGCTTGGTAAATATCCATCACTAGCCACCTTCACTTCGGTGAATAGTTGTTAATTATGTTTCTAGTTTTAAATAGCATTTTGTTTACTTCTTTCTTTCATTGATCGTATATCTACTTCTCCTTTTTACTGCTGGCGTATGTTCCATGTTTTCAGTCATGGCTAAAGTCGAATTATTTTTGGGTCATGGGTATAGTGTATCTGTATGTTACATTTAAAGGATCATACGGTTTTTTTTTTTTTCGATTTATTATCGAGCCTGTAGCTTGCTTTTGTCGAGTTACATTGTATGTTGTTCCTGCTAACACTTGTTTACTGTGTGTTGTTAAGTTGATAGAGGTATACTCATCTAGTAGTTACAAACTAATGCTTGTGTGTAAAAAACATTTCAATAAAATTTTGATCAAAATTGTTTGCGTGAAATTAATTCTGTTGTGAAGCATAAAGTAAAACTTTTTAAAACTAACGGCGACCTTGATCTTACTATCATTCATATACGTTCCTATGTAAATAATACATAACAGGGATGCTTTTTAAACGTCTGCGTAGCATCAATCTGCGCTTGATTTAAAAAGCAGATTTTTCATAACATAACTGTTAAGGGTATAAGCCTGGTTATTTTCACAAAAACGTTGAAAAAGGAGATGCTAGCAGAGAGCCTTTAGGAGGGTGAATTGGTTTTTCAGTTAGTACATCTTGCTCATGCTATTTTGTATTCGTTAACTAGTTGTATCCTTACTTAGGTATCATATCAACAATTGCTTCAATCAACAGATCCAGCTACCATAATACGTATTTCGCCCCGAACACCCCACGAGTCTTGGATTTCACAGACGGTCACATTTAATTGTGAGGCAGAAGGTGTCCCACTTCCAACAATCACCTGGAAAAAAACCGGATGGAAGTGAAATAAAGAAAGTTACAACCACTCAGAACACAGAAAATGTACAGATGACCAGGGACTCTGATTTTGGAACACATACATGCGAAGCTGGGAATGGCATAGGTGCTGCAGATACAGGCACAGTGGAAGTGAAGCAAATAAGTGAGTTGGTCTCCCACTATTTTTTTATCTTCTATATGTTGCAAGACAAGAATCGAACATGCTATCACAGGATTTTGCGCAAACGTTTAGCCCCGACAAGAAGTTTGTTTATCAATTACTTTTTTTTCTTTCCTTTACAGAGTTAAATGTTATCTGTATGAGCGGAAGGCAGGATGGCCGAGTGGTTTGAGGCGCTGGATTTCAATGCGGTCACCCCGGGTACAAATCCCGCTCTAGCCGCTAGCTGGTGTTGTTCTGGGTAGTCCCTGGTTCAACTCCTCGGTCATTCTTGTAAATAGCCAACCGGTTTGCCTCCGGCCAGTTGGGATTCTTATCATGTTATGTTTATTTGACTTTATTTGTTTCTGTATTTGCTCGGCCCCACTAGCCTTTGTGCTATAGATACTATCGAGGGTAATGAAAGGTTATTAAGATTACTATTATTATTATTATTATTATTATTATTATTATTATTGGTAGCATTCATTTACAAATAGCATAAAACAGACAACAAAATCAAAAATATTCTTTATTAACAAGTAACGAGGCGGTTAATCGTATTCATCAGTAAGGTTGTCAAAAGAGAGGGCTTGAGGTCTATATTAATATGATGGTGGCTGTTTTGTTTTCGCTTAGGGGCACCAGGCTTGCCGATGATCTCGTTAGCAGATGTAGATATTCAAGCCATTTCACTGACAGTAAGATGGTCTGCATCAGCTGATGGAGGGAGTCCAATCACAGGATACAGAGTGGTATTACTACAAGATGGAAAGACGATAAGGAATGGGAACACTGATGCTGGTGCTTCAATTTTTTTCTTTGACCTTTTGGACAAACGCACTAACTATACTGTGAGAGTCTTTGCAAGGAATAAAGTGTTTGAAGGAAATGCCAGTGAAAAGACCATCCAGACAAAGTATGAAGGTGGGTATTCCTAGAGAGCTGAGTGTCAGGTAGTGCTCTCTAGAGTTGTTGCGTTGGATTATATTTAGAAATCTGGGCGTCCTATTTCTGCATAGTACAACCACAGTAAACCTCTAACATGTACTCCGTTCTGTAATAAGATTTTACTGCTAGAGCGCTTTTCAATTGAGTGTCATAAAACCAAAACCAAAGCAATTACTCCAGCCAATTACAACAGATGCAAACAGCGCAATGAGCCAATCAGAATTCGAAGCAATTACACGTAGCCGGCGCAAAGCACGGGCAAATGTGCGTGCAAGTTGTAATTGGTTTTGGTTGTGCTTCTCATTGTTTGAGAAAGTGGCGCGAGTTTTGCTCACCAATCACAGAGCGCAGCAATGAAAGCCAAATTAAACGCAACTTAACTTTCAACACTCGATTGTAAACCGCTCTATAACGTGTGTTAACACACTCTTCAAAACCTCGTTAATGGCCCATGAGTATCGGAACCCATTACGCAGGAAATTCAGTCCCATAGATTACTGTCTAAAAGCTGTCAAACTCTAAGCCAATGAAATAGTGAAAGGTAGGTGGAGGAGAGGAGGTAACAATATCGTCAGCAGCACGGAATTCACCATGGCAACCGAGCCACAGCCGAAATCCAGGCACCTGTCAACACAGGACTGAAACACAGTGTGTGAAACACGTGCTTACCCGAGAATGAACATATGAAAATCATATATTTGAACTGCGGATTAAAGAATGAATATGTGAATGAACATAGCAGTTGTGAAAACTACTTAAGCAGTAGTGAAAATAAAGCCAAAAAAAAAAAAAAAAATCAAGCTTGTAAGGGAATCAAACCCGCGACCTCTGCGATACCGGTGCAGTGCTCTACCAACTGAGCTAACGTATTATATTACGAACCAACAAAATGACCAGCTCCCAGCTGGCTTGTTTGCTCAGTTGGTAGAGTGCTGCACCGGTATAACAGAGGTCGTGGGTTCTTTTCATTTTATTCATTCGCTATTAAAATCTTGTTTATTATTATTATTATTATTATTATTATTATTATTATTATTTATTTATTTTTTATTTTCTTTTTGATAGGAGCTCCATCTATAGCTGAAATTATAGACTTGTCCGCTGAAACAAAGAAAGTTGAAGTAATAATAAAGTGGAATCAACCACAAAACAATGGAGCACCTATCATACAGTACAATGTATATCAAAGAACTGTGGCCGATTATGGTACACCGCCACGGAACTGGAACCTAGTAAGCGAAATTACGAACCTCTCACAGCGAAGCGTGGTTGTTCAGTTGGAAAAAGGGAAAGAATATGAATTTGTAGTGACTGCCCAGAACAAGTTTGGAGAAAGTTTGCGAGTGGAGAAGAACACTAAGAAAATTTTGGTGTTGGCAGGTAGGTGCATTCAATACTTTTATTTGTCTCTTTAAGTGCACTAAGGGAAGAGTTTTCTTAATCTAAGTCGTTGCAGTGCAAAGCCTCCCTAAATGGGATACACATGCATTGGGATGTAGTCAGCAGTTTCAGTCATACAAGTGGCTTTTGCTTGTTAATGTTAAGTTATTAAGGATTAGAGGGCATAAGAGGGTAGACAGAACGGTCCAGGAACGGTTCGGTTCTGTTTGATTTAATATTTCATTTTAACAAACTATAAATAACCTTTGCTGCCTGCTGTTGTAAGTTTACAATGGGTCGCAACTTAAAGAAAAATGGGACCAACGTTTTCATGTACTTTTGTTGTGTTGCGACAAAATATACAAAATTAATACAGATGGCTACCTTTCTGTTGCTCTAATACTTTAGGGTATTTGGGTTTAATTGGACAGCCAAACCATAAAAAAGCACTGTTTCGTAGCCCCTGTAACTGCCAGACAACCAATCAGATTAATAGCCAGAGATAAACCATCTACTGACATTACAAAAAACAATTGAATCTGATGATGACTTCAGCTCAAGTTGTCGAAACGTCGGTCAGTGTCACCGAAAAAATTCCTTTTCAGGACTACACTCACCCGTACGTCCGTTCTTTACCAAGTTGTTATCAGTATTCCTTCGTTTTGTAATTTTATTTCAGACTGTAAGTTCGTAAATGTAGGTGTTTGAAATGTGTATATGTTTTGATTATTTGTTCAGTGTGCTTACTTACGGCATGTTTATAAAAACCGAGCCAACGTTTTCATGTCCTTATGTTGTGTTTCGGCAAAATAGACAACATTAATACAGATGGCTATCTTTCCTCTGTTGCTCTGGGACCGTTTTAGTTATGAGGAAAGGAATGACTTTCCTTGTTCTGGATATTTGGCGAAAATTGGAGCAATAATGAAACAATAGCAAAGAACGCCCGGCTTTAGGCAGCCTGTCCAACGTCCTCTACGGCAAAGTATCGGGTAGGTTTCACTTGATCTTGCAGGGTAATTTTAAACTGAATGTGGTCAAAATATGGGAAATCTCACGTCATTTCAAACGAAGATCATTACTATTCGAGTATTTGATCCAGCAACTTCTAATGCAGAGAGTTTCTCCTAATAGCTAAAATAATACTAATAATAAACTGTTCTCGATGACAAAGTGGCTAAGTTCTTCATGACGGTGAAGGCGATACACTGTATTTCTAAATCCTTCGCTTTCAAATTTGCGACGGCCGGATTTCTCGTGCGATCACATATTCCGTAACAACGGAATATGTGCAGAATTGGACAAAATTTAGTTTTTAGAATATTTGTTTAACTAGTCCGTCTTCTTCTGTCCAACCAACAATGAGCGAATTACCAAACTAGAGTTTTGGCGTTGTGACATTATTCATTATTCATTATAAATGAGGCACCTCTTCCCGATATTATCGAATTAGTATCATCAGTAGTCTGACGTCCCTTCATAGAATTTCAGAGATATGAGACTGAAACCTTGATTCATTAGAATATAAAAGGTTTCTACACTTTTCATGCCGGTGGAGAATATACGGTCTACAAGCCATGTGTATTTCTTGGCATTCTTTGAGCTTCTTTTTTCATCCTGGAAACAAGATGGGTCGGTTATTAAAACGTAATTTAGACGATGTTTAACAAAACCGCGTTCACAACCATTTTCAATTTTGCCAACAGCCATATCTAAACATTGTCTGCCGCTGACAGATACAGGAGGGCTTGCATCCCAAACAAGAAAAGTATTTATCTACTTATAATAAACCATTTATAAACAGATTTGGAGGTCCACTGATTGTCTTAAGCCGTGGCCTAATTTAGACTTTGTTTAAATTACTGGCCCAACTAATTTTGACTTGTTTTTAAGATGTAAGATGTAAGGTTTTTTTTGTATTTTATTTATTTTTTATTGTTTATATTTGGTAATGACAAAACAAATGACTACACTAGGACAACACTAAGCTACCACACACACACACACACACACACACACACACACACACACACACACACACACACACACACACACACACACACACACACACACACACACACACACACACACACACACACACACAAACTACATTAGAGCTACAACAAACTGAGAATATCAAGTTAGCACGTTTTGACGAGGGCTCGAGGGTTATGAACACTTTTGCAATACCTGCCCCATTTTTGGAGGTGATTGGCCAAACTATTCCACTTTTTCAAATGACAGTCTCCAACTCATAAATAGCTTTAATTCTAGCGGTACATGCGAGATGGTACGAGAGCGCTGTTTCTACAATAATATACGTACTGCTAGGCAGGACGTGATTAAAAAATAAGAAATTATCCTTGGGATCCCAGCTACCGAAAATTATATCCGCCTTAGTAAGTAAATCTACTTTAACATCGAGATCGTTAAGCCAGTCCGAGAGATCCTTCCAGAACAAGAGAACATATGTATACTGGCAGGAAGTAAACAAGTGCGCTAGAGATTCGTCCGCATCTCCACAAAAAGAGCATTCAAGATGTAAGATGTAAGATTATCAATAGTCGCGTTTAAAAATTTGTTTCATGATTAGCACTTGACGATGAATGACGTTTTACCCGAAACATGTTTGGCCAACTGAAAAGTGTCGTTTGGTTTCTCAAAATCTTATCTTGCCCACTACTGCGACGCATCCAGCTTTAGTCACGTTCATGTTTTTATATAATCTTAATTCTTGGTTGTGATTAAGTTCTCTTTTTTTTTGTAGGTTATGTTCCAGCAGCAGTTTTTGATTTCACTACCCCTTTGCATATTAAGTGGTCATATGATTTCAAAAATACAACATTTTTGCTTTGATTTCCTTTTCATGATAAAAAGTGGATTGCACCAACAGATGTGTCTTCCTATTACCACAGCTGAGAGATTCACTAAAACTCCTGATTTCTACTGTATATCACTGTTCGTTTTGGAAACAAAGCTCAGAATACTAGTTGTTTTGGCCGAAGAATGACATCAAAATTTGCACTTATTTGACGTGAAGTTTTTAATAAAAAAAACTTTGTTCAAAAACCAAAATTCTGCGGCACTTACAGCAAACATCAAGTTCTCTCCTTGGTATCTGCTATGAATGTTTTCTCTCACATTTTCTGCCAGCGACGCTTCAGCCCGTTTCTGAGAGCCAATTTTGTGAGCCTCGTTCACGCCCACTTGGTATGCAAAGGGCTACTATTCACTTAATTGGGTACTTTTTCGCTACTTTCTGAAAGTTATTTAGTTTAAACTCTTTAAAAATCAAAGTGTCCGTAATTTTCATTTAACTTTCTTGACAGGTGCTCCATCAGCGGTAATACTTACATTCGAGGAAAATAACAATCAGATAATTCTGACATGGAAAGAGCCGGACAATAATGGAGCAGCCATCACGAAGTATTCAGTTTACCAACGATTCGCAGTCCGTAAACAATGGGAAAATCTTGAAGAGTTAACAGATGTCTCTAAACGTGAATTTGTTGTTCAATTAGACGAATGCAAGGAGTATGAATTTGTGGTGACTGCTTCAAACAAATACGGTGAAAGCCCTAAAGTCAACATTACGCGCATAAAAATGGAGAAAGGTATACGTGTTTAAGTTTTCATTTTGCTTGGTTTAAAAAATAACCGTGATATGAGAGCTACACATTTTGTGGTGATTTGTACTTCTCAAGAACTGAGTATCAAAATGAACTCGTCAACCATTCATGTGAGCAAAACTTCCAAACTGTAGTGCTGATTAAGTACTACACTACTACTAAAGTGCTGATTTTCATGAACTCATCCCTCTCTTCCACCCGTCCTCCTTATTTCGGAAGACCATTTCTCTCTCACTTGGTTGGATTTTAGTTCTACTTCCAAGAAAAACTGCCGCAAAAGCCTGTTTTCCGTGCTGAATATATTGCATCAAGACAAATAGAAGACGCCGACATTAAAGAAATGCGCATATTGCTTGCTTGTAGTGATAACTGAAGGGTTAGTTGTTAGTACTGATGAATACATACATACATAGGTAAACCTTTTTGGATTAACTCCTCTTTATGCTTTCTCAGTGAGCACAATGCCACCGGGAAATCAAACAGGTGAGAAGGTCAGCTTTCTTTCTAACCATGTAACGGTAATGCCGTTTTCCGTGCACCCGTTACAAGACCGGTTAGCTCAGTTGATAGAGCACCCGACTACCGTGCGGGAGGTCGCGGGTTCAAACCCCGGCCGGACCAACAGTCATTGTCTTAAAAAAAAAATTGAGGAGAAAGTGTTGCCTTTGTAATGACACCTACAAACGTTTAGACGTTCTAGTCTTCGCGGATAAGGACGATAAACCGTAAGCCCCGTCTCACAATACTTGTTCTTAATCTGTGGGGAATTAAAGAACCCACGCACTGTTAGGAAAGAGTAAGGGACGTAGTTCCCGGTGTGATGGTCTATCTAGAATGTGGTTATGCGGGAGGGATTTGCAGTTACGGGCCCACAGTAATTGGCGCAAGGTCTCTGGCGAAGCTAGTAAAACATAATACAAGTAATTTTTAGTTTCAAGTCAGCAAATGTCACATTCAATTATCAACCGGGTCTGATTTATCGCGTACAGATTTTAGTCCCGCTTATTCTTATATCGCACCATGCTGATGCTAGATGGAAAACTGCAGGCGCTTTCATTTTTGTCACTCCACTGATCCTCATCCCTCGTGGATTGTTTCTACGCTTTTCTCAAACGATAACAACAGAAACGACGAGGGATGACTCAGCATCTTGAATGTACCAACACATTAACATCAAGGTATGGTTTTAAAATATATTCTTGTGTCTATCTTGCAGGTTCTCCTTGTGGTAATCTTCATGCTGCTTACATCGCTGTTATCGTTGCCTTGGTGATAATTATTGTTCTTCTAAGTGTCATTCTCTGGCGATTGCGCCTGCGCAGTCGTCTCAATGATAAATGTCCAAGATGCGGGAATCTTATTGCTATGGTAAGTAATTTTGCATTTACAGAATAAATGCATCAGTTGAAATCTCGTTAACAAAGTACCACAGCAATATCCGATATATTAATAACTTTCTAATTGCTAACGAGCAGCCGAGCGAAGACGCGAGGCTGTGAGGCAGCAGCTTAATAGAGTGGTGTGCGAAATCTCCAAGGCAGAATGAGTCTCGAAGCGAATTTAACATAAGGTAATGTAAGGCAACTTTATGACGAAATGCAGAACAAAGAATGCATTGTTTTCGAGCTAATACGTAATAGAAAACAGAGAATGCACGAGACCTGTGAGTGTGTGTGAGTCCTGTACTCATCCCGTCTTCAACCAATCCAACACAACCGAAGCCTTCCCTCTTCTCATGGAAATTTTATAGCTGTCAGTTCTTGTGGTGCTTTTAAACCGTTCGCCCTCGTGGTGATTTAAAGCCGTCAATGACTAACACTTGACTAACGTGCAAGCTACATTCTGGTAAATTAGGGTCATTCATAGAAATTTCTAAACAAATTTAAGAGCGCGCGGTTAAACGTAAAATCTTTCCTCGTTGGTACTTAGCGATAACTATAACTAGTCCCTAACTAGAAGTCTTACTTGAGAATAGAAAACAAAATTGAACAATAACGGCTGACAAAAAGACGCTTGATTGTTTCTTGCCCATCACACCCAACTTATTTGGGCTAGTGGTTGATTGGAAACTGAAGGAGAGAATGGCCAGGCCAGGATCGTTTTCAGTACTTCATCTTCTTTAGGTACACCAACTCAACAAACACGAGTCATACTTGACCTCAAAGCCAAGTACCGTCATTTCTGGATATCCAGTCCATGTACCTGTCAAGCTTCATCATATATTATTTGCCTTTTTTCCTAATACATTAACAATTTATAAGAAGTACAATCTGTGGCAAGGTGACCTCTAGAAACCACCAGGCTTTTAGTTGAGGCCACCTTTTGCATACTGATAATGTCAAAATAGATAGTGCTCAAGTGTGCGGCCTAGCCAATTCAGCAAGAACAAGAACAATACAACTTGGTGAACATTTATTTTCGTAGTTTACTAAGCCTGAAGTATGAGTTTTAAAGGTAAAATAGTTAAAGTTTTCAGCTATTTAAACACCACTTATTTCTTTGTTTGTTTGTTTGTTTGTTTTTTTTATTTGCTTACAACTTGTTGCTCAGAAGCCATTACTTAACCAAACGAAAGACAACACCAACCCCTCAAGCGTGTTGCAGGAGAATGATGCACAGACTTACGCAACACCGATAGGTGGAGACTACATGTCACTTCACCCCTCGACACGAAGTTGGGAACTCAAGCGGGAACAAATCGATATAATAAAATTCATCGGTAAAGGAGCCTTTTCTCAAGTTGCCCAAGCAACGGTGAAGAACGCACGTGGTTACCAGGAGTATATCACAGTGGCGGTCAAAATGCTAAAAGGTGTGAGCAGTTCTCTTGATCTCTAATATGCACTTTTCCGGCTGTTACATGCATAACGTTGAGATAGTTTCCCGTTTCTGCTCATTTAATGAAACGCTTAGTAGAGCTGGGAAGGGGTGGAAGGTTGAAGGGTGGCTTATGTGCGGGAACTCACGGTACTAGTTAGATTTATTGGAAGTAATTTGGAGCTAATTTGCGTCAGTTCGTTAATAATGTTTTTTTTCCTCTGGTCGACATGAGGTTTGAGGTTTCAAAACCTCACTTGTTTGATAGTCTCCTTCACAGCCGTTATTTGGGTCGTCACGCAACGTTCCTCCCCACTAACGGCTGTTCACTGGGGCTTTGCATTCCTTTCCCTTCAACTTGCCAATAAGGAGCAACTTTCCATTTCCTACAAACCTGGTCCTAGTCCTCCCCTTGTTGTGTTTTTGGCGGCAAATATAAAGAGAAATATGATTGGCGCAGCTGCCAAGAATTACTTGCATTTTATTGGTTCTCGGTAACAGCGGGAAAGGAATGCAGAGCTCAAGTGAGCAGCCGTTAGTGAAGAGGAGCGTTACGTGACAACCCTAATAACGGCTGCGAAGGAGACTACTTGTTTGACTGCCTCGAAGTTTTCCCTCGCCATATTTGCTAGCGAAATGTTCCATACAATATTCACAAACGCGACTAATTTCGCCGGCTCTCGTTCTGCTACAAAATTTTGTCGCCGTTTTGTTTCAACGTTTATTGTGTGATGTTCAATAAATGAACAGAAGTGTTTTATCCATTTTAAAACACGAGGCCGCAGTAGTGTTGGCAGATTCGATACATACCTTTTAAAATCGTGTTCACATCGAAACATCAAGTCGAACTTTGACATGCCATAGAAAATTGTCGCTGGATAAATTACATATCTTCGCCTTCGTAAGCTAGAAAAATTTCATAAACACTTGATGATTACTGCATTACCCCTACCACCCTTAGCCTGGGGAGGATTAAAACAACAATTAAAGCACAGTAGCATTATTTCTTTGTAGCAAATGCCCCAGCTTCGGACAGAAAAGACCTGTTGTCAGAACTTGAGTTAATGAAGAAATTAAAACCTCATCCTCACGTGATCAAGCTGATAGGATGTGTCACTAAGAGTGGTAATAACGTTTGTTCTTCAATAATTTAATTAAGAGTTAAATTGATTCTACGTTCAACAGTGCATAAATATAGGAACCGAGAACCCGCGCCGAGAGCTTAAAATTTACTTTTGGACTGTTCCAAGAGGAAGTTAAAAGAGCAATAGAAATGCAAATCTTCAGTACTCTAAAATGTTTTATTGTTCTTTGAAAGGCACACATTTGAACTACCGACTACATGATTTTACCGGTGTTGTTTGGCATGCTAATGTTTCCAGATGTTTAAAGAGTATCAGTAGTATCCGAAGGTCTCGAAACATTTCTTCTCTTACGTACGCGCAAGCTACATTACACTTGGTCGTCTTTTATTGGTTGAGCGAGTATCTTGTTTTCTCTAGATCCCCTGTTGGTCCTCATTGAATATGTTCCTTTTGGTGACCTGCTGGGATACTTAAGGAAGAGCCGAGGATTGAACGACACGTATTACAAAGACCCGGATGTAAAACCGCAGACCAGTCTGACCGCCGAACAGCTCATGAGGTTTGCATGGCAGGTTGCCGATGGAATGTGCTGTTTCTCCTCCAGAAAGGTTTCCCTTAAAATTATCTATGAATTTTTTCCTACCCTTCCTTTTTAGATGAATAGTAATAATGATTAAAAAAAAAAACGTTTTAATAGGTATTCTACCTATATACAGTAATGATGGCTTTGGCACTTAAAAGCTTAGAACCTATCTGAAGAAACACATGATATCTAAAATAACGCAAACGTGCACATGTACTGAAATCACATTACATCTAATTTGGAAGAAAAGCTCAATTCGTTTGAACTAAAATCATCGGGTCTTTTGTAGATTATCCACCGTGATTTGGCGGCGAGAAACGTTCTTGTTTGCGAAGGAGAGAAGTGTAAGGTGACAGATTTTGGGATGGCGAGGAATGTGCAACAAGACGACATTTACACCAGAAAAAGTCGGGTGAGTGTCAAAAATAGAGGACATAAAATGGAATTAATTGCTGTGAATCGATGGAAAACCTATACTCGGGCTCTCACTCATTGGTGCATTCATCTTCTGGGTAACTGGTTAGTCATGGTCGGCTATCATCGGCTATAAGTCCCTCCTTTAATCCAGATTACGTTTCTTTCTCTTAACGTATGACTCGGCAAGGTACGAATTTTGTTTCACAGTAATTGAAAATGGGAGATTTAGTTCACATCCATACCTGCGTTAAGAAAAGCCGATCGAGTCAAAAGAAAGTTGGAGATGAGAGTTTGTTTTTGAAAAGTTTAGTGTTTATGATGATCTTACGTAATGTGTACTTGTTTAAGGGCCGCCTGCCTGTCAAGTGGACTGCTTATGAAGCTTTGCTGTACGGAACATATACGACCCAGAGTGACGTGTAAGTTCTTTCATCCGAAAATAGACAATATAGGCATGGAAAGATAGTATCACCATCCGGCCTGACGACCCGAACATGAATGTTGCTGTGCGGCGTAACTGTAGTGTAACAGAGTAAAGTTACAATCAAACGACCTTTGCTTTTGTGTTTTTTATCTTCCCATTTGTGCAGATGACACCTGTTATACTTTTTTTTGTTTTCTTATAGTTGGAGCTATGGCGTTCTGCTGTACGAGATTCTCACCGTCGGTAAGCTGATTTCAAATCATCATTATTGCTCTGTTGAGCTGCCTTACACAAGGAAGCAGATTGTTTATGCTTTCCAGACGTTGTAGTGATGACAAAATTTATCTATGTTCTTCTAAATGAGCAATTTTTGTTATATTTAATTAAGATAATTTAATTCTAGGAGTAAAGGCAGCTTATTTTAACTGATTTTAATTGGCTACAAATGTCGTTCGTTTGAGTTGAGGTTTTGCTTTTTGCTTTGACGGTTTGTTTCGTGTGCTTCGTTTCTTCATAAACTGAAACGATTCTTAATAGAGTTCCTGAAGGGAAGTTTTGCCATAAAGATAATTTCTGAATTCTTGTCATTAAGGTGGATCTCCTTACCCAAAAATAAAGCCTAGAGAAATCGCCACGAACATCCAGGAAGGATACAGAATGCCAAAACCAAGACACGTTGATGACAAATTGTGAGTAGATCTCTTTCCCCTTCCCCTGCCTCTTCACCTTCGGCGTCGTGCTTTCATCTGTTTCTCGGTGTTTTGAACCCTTGACGGTCAATACTCGTTTTCGACATATCACTAGAAACGTAATTACTGAGTATCTTACTTCCAACTTTACAACCAACTTACTTCCAACTTACCGTGAAAAATAGAAAGCAGAGACGTTTTCATAGCAGTCTATTTCCTTTGTCTAATGCTTGAGGTTTTAACGACAATCTTAAAAGCGTAGCATCAGTGAAACAACAACAACAACAACAACAACAACAACAGCAACAACAATCATTATTCACACTATTCAGGTACAAAGAAGTAAAACAAAAAAAGAAAGAAAGAAACTATAGACACCGAAGTGATAAAAGTTATATAGCTATATGTACAATTTTAAAAACTCGATTTTGATTGAGATTAGAGAAAGCAGTTTTAGTAACCTTTCCAACCCTTGACCATGTTTTTAGGTTTCAGCAATGAATGTTTACACTTAAGAGTGAGTTTTTGTTCTGTGCCTGTTAGATATCAGATTATGCTGAGTTGTTGGGAGGAAAACCCAAATGATCGACCCACTTTTGAAAAACTAAAGAAGGCTATGAAGGATATGGAGAGAAACCACAGGGTAAGAGCTAGCGAGGACGATCTTAAGGTGGCTCAAAAATAGTTTTACTTCGAACGTAATACAGCCGATACCGTTAACTAAATAAAAAATAATAAAATAAATAAATTTATATAGCGCTATTACATTAATTGTTCATAGCGCTTTACAACACTAGTGATTACAGTATTAATTAAAAATTAAGAAGTGAAATATATTTTACAAATCAGTGTACTAATTAACTCAATCGAAACAAAAAAGGAATTGTATTACATAACTAACTATAAAAGCTTAAATAAATTATTATTTACAATAGAACTTATGCTAACAATAAAAATGAAACTCGACGATATCCTTGTTTACTGAATAGATATGTTTTCAGCTGACTTTTGCAGACATCAACACTTTTAGCCTTTCTTAGTGAGAGAGGTAATTCGTTCCAAAAAATAGTTAAGAAAGCAATAGTCGAAAAACTTTTTTTTACTACAGAATTTTTTCAATTTAAATATTTTGTAGATCATATATTAGTATAAATCTATTAGTGTTCTATCACGAATGCCGTTCTCTGATTGACTACGCTACTCGCTATCTATTCTGTCATAGATAGTGAGTAGCGGCTGTCAACAAAATTGCGGCCTCTTCTTCGCATTTTCGAAGTGTCTGGGAGGAGGATTTAGATAATTTACATGTTTAGTTTTGAACGACTAGTAGATTTATACTAAGATAATTAGGTCATTCGCTCTCGATTTCTGTGTGATAGCTGATTCGGGCTGCGCCCTCATCAGCTATCACGCGATAGAAATCTCGAGCTCATAATCTACTTGTTAAATGTAGCAGTTTGACAAGATTTCACCGGCCTGTTTTTTAAATAAGACAATAGATGTCGAATTTGAGGGGTCAAGTGGATGCATCATGTAGTTGTCATGGCAACATTTTTTTGGAAATCATATGATGTAATGAATCTGTAATGTTTAATTTACTTATTGCGCAAATGTCATATCGGCACGATTAACCAAACTGTATTTAGAAGAGAATTTGTAAAACTTGTCTTGTCTTGTTTTGAGCCGCCTAAAGACCGATTACTTTTAGCTATGTGGAAAACTAGTTTCATGTTATTTAACGCAAAATACTTAAATTCATAAGGATTTATGTTTTTATATTTCCACAATGTGGCAACTATTTAGTGATAAGTTACATTACTGTGCAATTGTAATTCAAAATAATTTCGCGGAATTTCGGCCTTTTTTTTTTTTTTTTTATTTCACCGACATTTGGCGACGTCTTAAAACGATATTTCACGGAAATGTCTGCGAGATCTCGCGAAATCATGCAAACTTAACGTTCGTTAAAACATCTGAGGACATTTCGCAATGCAAAACGAAATGCTCTATGAAATTCCGTATATGCGAAAATTCGCTAAGTCCAAACTTTCGTAGTGCTGGCTACAGAGTTGTTCTTTGTGTTGCCTCGCAACGCTCCTGGGGAGGAACGTTGCACGACAATACAAAGAACGGCTGCGTAGGAGACTAAATTTTTCGCAAATGCGAAACTAATCTTGGCAAAATTTCGTTGGGCGTTAGTAGAGCACAATCTGTCGGAATCGAAAAGTGTTGAAATGTACTGTGGGTCCACAAATTCAACGCATGCATGAACCTACGTCTACTTACCCGGTTACAATAAGCAGAGATGTTGAATGATAATTGAAAAAGCAGTAAAACCACATTAACGATTTTAGGATAAGTTGTATATCTTTTAACGGTTATAAGTGTTAACAACGTTCCCGCTAATGTATGAAGTGTTTCCGTTTGCAGACGTACGTCAACCTGAACCAGTATGATGACCGATTGTACGCGAACGTTAACGATCTTGCAGATGATGAGCAGTGACTTTCTACTTGTTCTATTAACCATGACCCGAGTCAATTTATAGTAAAGTTTCGATATAACGCGCTCTCTGATTGGTTAAAACAGCGTGCTGTGCGAGAGTACAGATGCAAGGACAATTACGTACGCCATCGAACCAAATGAAATTTCCAAAGTTTTCTCTCATTTTTTATTTTCACTCAGACGTCTTGTGCGACCAAGAAAACGAGTATGAAAACGACCGCGTGGCCTTAATGGATTTGAAAGATGCTTGTGCGAGCAACACAACAAATAACAGCATGAAAAGTTAAGGATTAATATCACTTGTTGAAATTGTCCGAATCACTCAGCCACGAGGACAATTTCACCAACTTCTGAAAACACAAGTGATATTAATCCTTAATTTTACGACGACTCGTTCGGATTACATGTTTGTTTTGTTTGTTTGTTTGTTAGTTTTTTTTTCCATTGTGTTTCTTTTTTTATTAAGATACTCACGATTACATGAATACGATTATCATTACAAATAAGTAAGGCTTTACATTACAGATTAAACCGCATAAGTCGAACAACAATGCAAAGAGAAAATGTAAATATACGTGTACAAAATAAAAGAAATTGTCTCTGAAACTTTGTGCATTATAACTGAGTTAGGATAAATTTGAACTTAACATTTGTCTAGTTTCCTTTGTAAAGAACAAACTGCCTCCAACGCCTGAAAATTGTGCTTTTTCTAAAATTTTACAATACTTGTGGGAAAGTTATAGTCCTTAAACAGCAGCTGTAGCTTGGATGGGATAAGATTAACTTGTTCTTCATTCTTGAACCATGCCAGGGTTTCTTGGAAGAGGTTTAGACCTACAGTAGTTAAAAACCTATAGTTTGCCGGCTGTCGTTATGTGTCCGGAATTAGGCACACCCCTCCAAAAATGCAATTAAACTATTTAGTAGTCTTACTCGGAGATACGAGACTAGAAACGGAAAACTTATATGCTGAAAATCTAGTCCTCTCAGCTTCACCTCTGTCGGAAAAAAGATACAACTTATCGTGCATTTTGGGAGAACAGACTCGCTTAATTGAAAAGATAAAATTCTACGCGCGGTAAGTTTACTTAACCTCGACGAAAACTTAAATCTTCCCACCTAAACGGAGCGTAGCTTGGCCACGAAAAAAAAAAACGTGAGAGCAGACTAGTCGATAAGTCTTCGAAACATGTCGTTCGGATTTGTTTCGTTCTTACAACGCGTTGAATTAATTTGGTTTTCAACCACACAATCCCGCTACACCGGGCGCCATGGAAGTCGATCCAAGTTTTAAGCTTTTTAGAGTGAAAAAGGGAAGAGCAAAATCAGTGACTTTTCTCTTCCTTTTTTCACTCTAAAATTCACTTTCCACTTTCGAGAAGTAGTGAGAAGCACTCGCTTGCGGCTCGCGCTTCTTCCTTCTTCTTTCGTGCTCTCGTCACTTCCTTGCGTGTTTTATAACAGACCAAAGCGCGGTTAAGGCTTTTTATTTGTTAAATAAATGATTCTTGATAGAAGTTAACATTTTTAATAGAAATAATCAAGTATTATAGCAATTATCCCCTTTGATAGGTGGACGTCGTTTCGACGCTAATTTCTAGAGGACAGGATCATACGGTTAAAAGTCGTGAATTTTGTAGATTTAAAGGCCCATTATCACCCCTGATCCAAAGCGGTTGTTTGTTTTTGTTATGAAATCACCCTATTGTTAAATGAGGCATCTGGTTGGTCAATTATTATTATCGGGCTTTTGATCTGCTTCATCACGCCAAGTTGTTGCTTGTCCTCGGTTTCGCAAAGCAAATGGCTAAACATTCAACTTATAATAATAATTAACAATTATTCACCGAATATCCACCACTAATGATTCACCACCATCCACCACTAATGATTGATTCAGTATATATCACACAAGATGAATACTTAGTGGACCAAAACATTACTTTATGTGTGACAATATACCGACAAGCGGTCGAAAATTGCAAAATCTCGCGCGCCGGCTGCTCGGAGGTGAATAGTACTCGCTATTCACCTCCGAGTTAACCAATCAGAGCACCCGAAAAGCACTATTCACTTGTGTGGTACACAAGTGTGGTATACTAACTTTATTTATTACCTTTGGCAATAAGAATTACGGTAATATTACAATTGATAAAAAATAAAAACTACAAATTATATACAATGCATAGAAAAATTGAAAAGATGACTAAGAAAATGTAAAAAGGCAGAACAACAACGGGCTAAAGGTGCATATAAATACAAGTAATACAATCCGTTCATAGTATTGTTCATAGTATTGTTCATAGTATTGAACGATCCGTTATTGATAAAACTCGCTGATTATAAGCCGAGGATGGTGACAAAATATCCACAAGAAAACATTTATTCTCGGGTAATGGTGGTTCCTAATAAATATTCATACGTTCTCATTCAATTATCCTATCCTTACGCTTTATACTGTGTTCAAAATACAGTCGACCATGCGTCTTGACAAAAGGAGGAAAACGTTGAACTCCGCATTAAAACGCGGGACGAAACAAAAGCGGTGTAGTCCTCCTCATCGATCTCGGAGATCTCGCTAAGAAAGAAAAATTAATTATCACGCAGCTTAGGCTTCCTAGCTGGCAGAGGTCTAGCAGGGAAAGTTTAGGCAAGCTGCGAACTGAACTCAAAGCTAGAATGCCCGTTGGGACATAAAAATAGCAGTCAATAAAGAGAATTAGCGACAAGTCGGATTTAAAAACGCTGAAGAGTTGACCAAAGCCGCAGAACTCATTACGAAAACTGACCATGAGGTAAACATCAAACATGCTGAAAACAGTTATCTAGAAACGTAATACATAGATTTAGCCAAGCCTAAAAGCGCAGCTCCACGATTATTATTATTATTTTTACTGGTATTGAGCAACTTCACATGGCTTTCCTTGCGTCAATATTTTATGTTCAGGGCAGTCAATTCGAATTGACCGCGGTTCAAAAACCTCAAATCATTAAAGCACTACAAGAAAACAATTCACGACGTGTATGTTTCTTCCAAAAGAAATTTAACAATAAAAAAAATGATCAAAAATTTTCATCCAACATCGTGTGTGAACGTTTAGCTACCTCTCTCAACATTACATTTATTCTTAAATGGCTTTCCATGTTTGATCAAAATCAAACATTTTCATCCAACATTTCGCGTTATGAAGAAATGTTTGTGCGTTTAGCCAACCAACGTTATGTTTGACCACTGACGATGTTGGATGAAAATGTGTGATCCTTTAGGCGGGGCTTTAATCCTTAAGTTTACGACGACTCATTGCGATTACGTGTTAATAAGATAAGAGCAAAACTTTCTCAACGCTGTTGAGGCACCGAGGTCGAAAAAAACAGTCAGCCAAGCGGAGTAAAAACACTCGTTCGCTTGCAAACAAGCAAGGTAACAAAACAAACAAACAATTCAACTACTTCTTTGCGTCCAAAACGAGTACAGATGATTGTTATTTATATCCAGACGAGAGAAAACTACAAGTTTCATTCCTGAACAAAAGTAACAACGATTAAACGAAATGGTAAGCTTCAATTTATTTAATTTCCCTCACTGTCCTGTGTTGTAGAGGTTTTTACCACTTGAAAATAAGTAAGTTTCAGTAAAGTAAAAACAAGCATCCGCAAAAGTAGCAGACGGTTTCCCCAAAGAAAGAGCTTCTTCCACAGAGTTTGAGCTACTCGTTCCTCCCATTAATACCGGTGAACTGTTAAGTGACCTTTCTTGATGAGATGCAAGATGCCGCGGTAAAGTGAAAACCCTTGAAAGAGTTCAATTATTTTGTTTTCAACCACACAATCGATCCAAGTTTGAAGCTTATCCTGAGAAAAATCTTTCGCCTTCCTTTTATCGCTTGAAATTTACCTTCCGGAGCATCTTTTGACAAGTTCTTGATTTTTATGGTTTTTACGCGAATTTGAAGACAAACTTCGATGGAAGAATATGAAGTTGTTTTGCTCGAAATGAAGAAACCAACTGAATGTGAAATTACAAGCCGCAGAAAGCGCGCGAAAAATTAAGCCTCGTTTTGGTTTGGGTATCCGACACTTGGCTTGAGCCTTCGATCCAATCGAAAGCAAGTACCTGGTCAGCGGTCAACTTAAAAAAGAACAGCTGATCTCGATGAGATCTTAACTTGAGCCTGCGATACGGTCACGTGACACTGGTCAGCGGATACCTTGTTTTGACAGGTATCAATATAAGATGGATGTCCAGTATCAAAGCTGTACGCTGTAGACTAGCTGGTCAACTAGGCCAGGTGGAGTATGGCTGCCATGTTGGATTATTATGATTATTATAAGGATATTATTAATTATTGGGCAACTCCGTCTTCGTCGTCGTCGTGCTTACGTGCCCACGAGCAATACCGCTTGCCATTTTTACCATGAGAAAAGCAGTTGACGGGTTTCTATAGGTATGGTGCTCCGCTTGGCGGCCCTGGGGGCCGCCGGAGCTCCGCTATAATTTTTAATACTCGACATCAAATCAGTTTCCAAATCGCAGTAAGTCGGCTCCAACAAGCTCCGCGGTAAAGTGCACTAAACTTGAAAAAGGAGTCTGTAAATCTTCCTAAAACCTGACATTGATATCAAACAGTGCTGCGAAGTTAGAGCTACCGACTATTGCCACACTAACGCTTTTGAATTTAAACAGGCCAAAATTTACGTACATACGAATTGTTCTCAAAATAATACAGGGAAAATAAAGAAGAATAAACAGAGAAAATATTTACGGCCATAAAGTTGGAGATTTGTTCACGATGCGATAAAGCAAGAGCGATAAAAAAAGGGCTTCCAAGTCTGAGTAATTTCGTATTTCTTGAAATTTCAGAGTTAACGGTTGCGGCGAGCGATGCATCAATAATGGGCGTTGAACAAATACATCAAAAAAAATTTAGTCAGCTGAACTCTTTTCTTGGTCCTTTTTGTTTGGCCTGTATGGTTTAAACACACACACACACACACACACACACACACACACACACACACACACACACACACACACACACACACACACGCACACACACACACACACACTTCGTATTTTTGGCTTCAAAAAAGGAAAATTTTCCACATAGAAATCCTAATAGCGGAGGGCGAAGCTATTGGCGAGAATCTGACAAGTGAGTGCCCTGTCAGTGGATATCCACCACCACTTATTTCCTGGAACAAGAATGGTGTTCCGTTTCCCGAAATGAATACTGAGTTAACCACGACGTTTGCAAAAGGAGACACTTCTGGAAATTACACCTGTACTGCTCTAAATTTTCAAAATACTGTGCCGGGTTCATGTACCATCCGTGTTGTATGAGAAGTTGGTATGTACAATTCATGAAAAATACACTGGTGATGAGTTTCTTATAACCTTTTCAGTAATTTGCATTGATATGCAAAACTGATACAGGCTGTACTCTTCTCATACTGGAATACACCCTGCTAAAAGAGTGCCCTTTGATCTTCCTTTTTGATGTCTTTGATGTCAATAGGATTGAGGGGACACCTTGTTTGTGGGTTTATCAGAGAAATGCAGTTCACCCAATCAGTGGGCAGGGCTTTAGATGGTTAACTAGTTTCAAGCGGATTTTTTTTGCTTGCTCAGTTAGTAAGAGTGGCACACACAAAGTTAATTGTCAACATGGAAATTGAGTGAAAAAGTACCCTGGACACTGTTGCTGCTGCTGCAGCAGACTTACCAAAATTTTCTCTTGTTAAACAACAGTAATGAACAAGGAAACTCTTGAGGAAGACGGCTTTCAACCAGCAAACTGTGTAACTTTCATGTGTGGTGAGAGGAAAAATGATTGAATGATGTTTTTGGGCAAACTGCAAATGTTAAGTAGGTTGTTGTTTCAGAGTTGTAGCTGTGAGGCTGATTTCACTCCTTCACCTCTTTGATTCCAACAGTTTGTACATTGGCTGACCAGTATATAATGCTTGGCATATGTATCTAAAATTCCAACCCATCCAACCCGCATATCGTTGCTTTGCAATCACAATTAAGATCATGGAAACGGCGAAATGAAAAAAAGAAAAAACAAAACAAAACAAAACAAATTTCATCAAGTTACTACGAAAGACTGACAAGATATGCAGAAGAGGAGGAACTTGCTTTTCATTTTGTTTTGGATAGACTGAACAGATAGCACAGGTAAATGTAACCCTTAACAAGACTTAATCGTGTGAAAATGTACCACAAATATGTCATACTTCTCTTGGACCCTTCACTAACATTTCCTTACAAAGGAACATGCATGCAGTGGTTTATAGTTTCGGGGCTTGTAGCCACTTTGATTAATTAAGTTTTAGGAGGATTTACCAACTGTAGACTTAAGAATCAATTCAGCTGCCAACTCCTGACGAAGGCCAGCCTGGGCTAGTAAGCCTGTCTAAAGATTTGGCATTAACTTTCACGGATGGGCCAAGGCTGGCCCGAGCCAGTGCAAATCTTTACAGAGTAAACTTTTTTTTATAAGTTTACTTTGTAAAGATTTCCGAAGATTTGATCAACCCAGCTTGAAAAGATCAAAGTAATTCTATTAATAGCGGAGCTCAGCGCGCTGAAGGCGCATGCGGAGCATCATGGGTATGAAAATATGGTAACCTATCTGTTCGAAAAATTTTGGTTTTGGTCACCGTACGACCGACCGACCGTACGTGCGTACGTCCGCCCCTCCATGTATGACAAGAAAAATGTCACATTCTAGTTCACCCTGTGCTGCAACTCGCGTTTTTTAACGGGAAGTTTCATGTCCATTTCAAGTCTTCTTACTTGAAGACTTTCAAGACAAACACAAAGCCAAACTCAAAGCCAATTTATTTGTCGACCGGCAAAGGCCAAAACAAGTAAAAAGGCGAAGTTCAACGTGAGAAAGAGCGACTGAGAGCAGGAGCATATTGGGTAAGCCTTATTTGTGTGGAAAATATTGATAAAAACTTCTTAAATCAATTGAAATCAGAAGCCTCTTCATTCCGAATCTGGTTTTTATGTAATCCGTTCGGTGTTATGTTCGTGTCGTGCTTATGCACCTATCAATGTTAGTCCGGAGGGGGTGGAGGGCGGAGGGGGGAGGGGGGGGGGATACGGGATAAGCTGGAGACTTTGATCCGAAACGCAAATTTTGTGTCAAACCTCCTCAACCCTTGGGGTCATGTTTCGAGTTCAAAGCTCCCTACTGTAGGAATTGAGATCCAAGAGATTGACCTGTTAAATGCTTAAACAATGCAAACACTCCGCGTTAAAAAAATCTCAGTTTGTCCTTTTAACAACGGGAATGAAAGGACACGGAAAGAAACCGATGGTGTATAATAACAACAGATTGGGAAAATTTCATTACCTTTCTTTCCTCCATCTTGTTCGTGCCTCACAGGGACTTCTGAGTATTTTCATGATGGCAAGTCACTCGTATCCAGCCCCTGCTCTGTTTGTTTTGAAGAAGGTAGATTCGCAGCATGCATTTTGCCATGGCAAAGTCCAAGCTTAGGAAACGGTCTTTGATGAATATTTCGAAGTTTTCAAGTTTGTCAAAATTCCCCACCCAGGGCAGGAAATGTTGATCAAAGTCCCCACCCTTTTCCCGTATCCTCCCTATCACCCACCCAGCCCCCCCACCCCCACCCCCCCTCCTTCCTCGGGACTAACATTGAGAGGTGCATTAGAGAAATGAAACTACAAGACAGTTTCCTGGAGATGTTTCCTGTCTCACCAACAGTTATGAAAAATCCTTTTCCTTATTGCTTTGCAATGTAAGGAATGTCATGTAAAATGTAAAGGGAAAATGGAAACGGTAAGATATAATAATTTTTGCAAGGATTCACGATTGTGCAGACAAATATTGTTGTGCTTTTAGGAGCTAGGACTTTAGAATTTAGTTCGTAATTGTTAGAGCATCTCGGGGAAGACTACTACTACTACTGAAGCCAGATAGGGTTTATTCTTGTCTTTGATCTCATAATTTTGTTTTTAATGGCCCCTGGCGAAAAAAAAAAAAAAAAAGAAAAAAAGAAAAAGACAGCAACATGTACCCATGTGTCTTAAGGGAAATAGTTTATTTAAAAACACGACACATAGGCCACAACTGTGATTCCCTTCTTTTCTTAATAACGAGTCCAATCCCAATTTCATGCCTGGCTAACAAGCTTTCTCTTGGCAATCGCATTAGTTGCCTTGAAATATTCACCGAAAACCCACTCAATTGCAATGTGTTTCTTTAATTTGCTTTGTTTTGCTATTTTATCGTGACCTTGACAACTTCGGATTCTTGTCATAACAATAAAGAAACAAACTAGTAAAAAACATTGAAAAAAATGGTGGGCCATAAGGTAGGCCATGGCTTAGCGCAGGTTTTGTATACACCCACAAAATCATCACGTATATCAGCTCCCATTATTTTCACCACATAGTAATTTGCACCTAATACTTTTTCCCACTTCATTGTTGCCTTTGGTAGCCTATTTCCTTTGTTGTACTGCTTTCTTTGTGACAAAGACTTACTATTTAGTACTAAGCAATTTTCTCTTTTGTTTGTTTTTACATTTACATCGCATCATCCGATTTGAACGGAAAAGCATAAAAAATGACGACAAGATCTGTTACGAACCGCGAATTCCGAGTTTATCAGTGGTGATGTGTGACTAGTCTACAACTCCTGATGCAATTGGTTGTCGCGTGGTCTGTAGCATAAGTAAGTCTGAAACGAAAACTGAAATCACGCAATTGCTTTGCTAATCCAAGACGCGTTTTCTCACGGTTAACGTATTGATCTCAGTATTACATTTACCTACTGTGATCAATATCTTGATAAGACCAAATGAGACGGTTTGCTTTCCACAAAATGTTTCTACATTCCCTTTTGTTGTTTTTACTTCCGCGTACAGGTATGTACATGGTGTTAGTATATTGCTTGTTGTTTGCTAAGCCTCCTTACGAGTTATTCGCTATCAGTATATCTTCAGCTTCAGTTTTCGGTTAAAGCTTCGGACAAGAACTGCTTTCACTCGTGTTTTCGGTTACGACATCCGTTTCTTGGCTTAGTTCGCACGTCGCAAAAGGTAGGGTCGAATCAAACGCCGAGCAAGAGTCGTGCACAATTTATGTCACCACACAATTAGGAGGACTTTTAAAACTTTTGGCGTATTCAGCGCAACCAAATTCGTATGCGCCTCTTCTGAAAGAATATAAGATATTCCTGAAGTCCCACTTGATTTCTCTGATAGAAGAGCTAGTGTCACATTGCAATCTGAACGTTTCGCTTGTGACTGTATAATATTTTTTGCCATTGTTTTAGAGATTGGTAAAGTTGAAAAACACAAAGCAAAACGAGGAGAACGGAAACAAGCTCAATCCAACGAAGCATTGAATCGTTCGCACGTCGAGCTTTTTCTTTTCTGTAATTAATAGCAAGTATTAAGTTCGACTCTAGTAGGGTAGAAGCACAGCTCTGACTCACTCAAATGCCCAGACGGAGTAATACTTTAGCCTGGAAACGCAAACGTATTTCCGGTTGTCACTTCTCTCCGCCCGAAAAGTTTTACTCGGCGGGTGAAACTAGAGCCTAAAAAGCAGGATACTCTCGCAGGCTAATAACTCTTTCGGTAATATTGAAATTCTCTAAGTCACGACATAATTTAATAGCGGAAGTTAAATGTAAACATAGTCTTAACCGTATTCGGAGCAACCCAATTCTAAGGCACCTCATCTTATAGAAATCAACATACTCCTCATTAAGTCTTCCGGCTTTGTTTTAACGAGAGCGGATGTCTATTATTCGGTTTCAGTTCCTTGAAGACGAAGTCATGGTTATCTGTTCCGGTAACACAAATTGTATTGTTGACGTTTCACCTCACAACACATCCATCGTTAATATACCTCAATCGACACTGCCAGAAAGAGCACCTAAATATTAATAAAATGAAATAAAGGGGATTATTTTCTAAAGAAATTGTGGTGCTACGTCGGTGGGGGGAGTAAAACACGACAATTTGATTTATCAACGGAGTTTATATTGTAAATTGACCACCGTACAGGGTTTCGATTAGCTGACGTTTCGAGCGTTAGCCCTTCGTCGGAGCGAATCGAGGAATTGTGGGTTGTGTATGGTTTATATACAGAAAATGGAGCTACGCTATTGGTGGTAACATGGTAACGTGAAAAACAGGAATAAATTAATTGAATGAAAAGAGCTCGTTGCTACCGTGGGGATTAAAGGAGCACTGTCATCGGGATTTTTGCTGTTTTTGGTTCAATTCTGCCAAAATTACTGCCTTTTATCTGTTATCGTGCAAAAAATGTTTCTACAGAATCAACAAGATGAACTCCAATGAAATTTTTAGCAAGAAGAGCTAACCATAATAATTTTGTTGGTTATTTTTCAATGCATAGCTTGAAATTTTGAAAAAAACTGGCAAGTTTTTTTCAAATTTCAATCCATTTCCATCCTCGTCATCTTACATGGAATACAGATGTTTATGGTGTCAATGCAGCACTGCAGTCTTTGGCAACAAAATTAGACCATTATTTTAAGGTTTCCACTGATGCATTGGCAGTTTTAAGCTTTTTAAAGTGATGGTACAATAGCGTGACACTGCCGATTTGAAAGATCAACTTTTGCTCGAGATTTTTACGGCTTTCCGTGGTACCTTGATGTAGGGAAAGGCCGGAGATCGACATGTGTTGTTTGGAATGGCTAGGGAGATTAAAATGCCGAGCGACTAGTTTGGATGCATCTTTGTCATCTTTCTCAACATCACGAAGATGATCTAGGAGTCGGCCACCTGGTCGTCTTCCTGTTTCGCCGATGTGTAACTTTTTGCAAAATGGTCAAGTTTGAGAGTCACGTCTTACTAAGTAACGAATGTATGGTCAGTCTACAAAGTTTTACCGAGACGTTTGACACTGGAGGGCACAACTTTGCCTCCCAGCATACAAATGTCTGTAAAATTTATTGACTTTACGAAGCTATAGCTTTGCGATTTTACTGAACTATACGACTTCCAAACTTGGCAAATTTACTATTCTTCAGGAGCTCTTTCCAACAGTGGCGACAGATTTTCATTACATGCGATGGGCCGATATCATCAAAAGTTGAAAAAACCGTGGAAAGGTCTATTAGCAAGATAAAATATATGTTGCGATTCTCAACTCACTGCAGTACCTCGTTTCCGCCGTGAAAAATACCGGTAAAAATGGAGAACTGCCAGAAGAACAACAACAACAACAACAATCTTTTATTTGTACTCATTCTTGCTAGTAAAATAATAATTGACAGTGAAAATATTAAAGGTAAAAGTTTAGAGTACTGGCTGCCTGGAATAACCATAAGGGCTAGCGGAGTCAGGCAGCCAGTTGACATCAGCAATAAATAGAAATGAGTTATAGGTCAGCAAGAAAACTGAAGCACAAATACACACATAAAAATGAAAAAAAAAAAAAAAAAGAGAGAGAGAGAGAAGAAGAAAAACGCTACTTCTACGCTATGAAGGGAGCCTAAAATAATTAAATTTAAATGTGAATACAAGGCATTAAGACTGAGAAGAGTGATAGAATCTAGTAAAAGACTAATTTACAGGTACTTAGGGAAACAACACAATTGTTAATAAGAATACAAGTAACTAATAATCATTGACAAGAACGCTTTTTACTGATTTCTTAAAGTTTGAAATAGAGAAGGTTTTCAAATTTTCACTGATTGAGTTCCATACTTTGAGGCCCTTAAATCTTATGTTAAATATTCCATAATTAGTTCGTACTTTAGGTAAAGTATAGGACATCTTAGAGGCAGTTCTTTTATTGTAGTTATGTCTTTTATTGCCGACTTGTGTGAAGAAAGTATCAAACACCAATGGTAATCGTCTATTGTGAAATTTATGCATTAAAACTGCGATAAGAAAGACAAGATCAGGCAGTTTAACAATATTTAAGCGTTTGAAAATTGGACTGGAATGCTCATGAAATTTAGAGAAAGTCATCAATCGCATTGTTCTCTTTTGTAAAATAAACAAAGGCTGGGTGGTTGAAGAATAGGTGTTACCCCAAGAAATTAAACCATAGGTTAAGAAGGGATAAATTAGGGCATAATATAGTTTAACCAGAATATCTGAATTCACAAAATAACGAAGTTTTGAAAGAATTCCGATATTTCACTTAATCTTTTTAGCAATACAGCTTACATAACTTTTCCATGATAAATTAGAATCTATTATAATACCTAGATATTTTAATAAGAACTCTTGGTTTAAGTTTTTGCCATTTAAAGAGAGTGTGATTTGGAAGGGTAACTTTCTTTGTGGAGGATGGAAAATGACAAAGTTAGACTTATCAGTATTAAGAGAAAGTTTGTCAGCATTCAACCAAGTATGAATATTTACCAGTTCATTGTTTACTTTGAGTTCAAGGACTTCAAGACTTTTGTGTTTATAAAACAAATTGGCATCATCTGCAAATAAATGAAAATCTAGAATTTCAGAGCAGTTGCTAAAGTCATTGATATATACAAGAAATAATAGAGAGCCAAGAACTGAGCCTTGAGGAACACCACAAGAGACAGGTTGAAGTTCAGACTCAATTTGGTCCAAGGAAACATATTGATATCTGCTGGTAAGATAAGAGGTGAACCTATCTTTGGTTACATCACGAATGCCATAATAATCTAGTTTTTCAATCAAGATGTTATGATTTACAGTATCAAAGGCTTTACTGAAATCCAAAAATATACCACAAGAAAATTCCTGACAAGCAATTGCATATTGAATCAAGTCAATAATGCTTAGGATAGCATGCTCTGTGGAGTGTTTTGCACGGAAGTCAAACTGCTTGCAATAAATTACTGTTTTCTTCTCCAAAAATTCTAATATTCTCTTATGCATTAACTTTTCTAACAGTTTGTTGAATATTGAGATAATAGAAATGGGACGATAATTATTTAAACTTGTTTGCACGCCCTTTTTAAAAACAGGGGTGACTTAAGCTATTTTGAATAAATCTGGGACAATTCCAGTAGAAAAGGAAGCAGTGCATATGGTGGAAAGGAATTGGAGGTCCTTGGTCAAACTGGGGTTGGGCTGTCAATTGGAGATAAGAAGATAAATTCACATTTCGTGGTTACCGAGAGTGGAAGGTGTCTTCTGGGCCACGTGAAGTCAAAGGAGCTTGGTCTTCTTCGCATTGGTCTGAATGTCAGCAGTGAATCAGAGTGTAACGTGGTTGGCAAAAATTTGGCTTTAGCTCTTCAAGCAAAATACCCAAAGGTTTTCGATGGAATTGGAAAGCTGAAAGACTACCAGAAGCCCAGAAGCCGAGGAGAGTCCCCTTCCTGTTGCGAGAGAAAGTAACTAAGAAGGTTGAGGACCTGGTTAATAAGGATATTGTTGAGCGGGTAGACGGGCCGACTTCATAGATAGGTCCTGTGGTGGTTGCGCCAAAGTCATCAGGAGATATCAGACTGTGTGTGGACATCCGTAAAGTAAACGATGCTACTGTACGTGAGAGGATACCAACGCCAACTGTTGACGAAGTGCTGGAAAACCTCAATGGCAGATCAGTGTTTTCAAAGCTAGATCTTTGTCTGGGCTTGCACCAGATTGAGTTAGATGAGGTATCCCGAGACATTACCACATTTGGCACGGACGATGGCTTGTTTCGATAGAAGAGATTGAGTTTCGGAGTTAACTCCGCACCGAAAAGTTTTAGCAAATAATAAGACAAGTAGTTTCAAATATCGATGGGGTCCAGAATATCGCAGATGATTCGATAGTGCATGGAGAGAATATTGAAGAGCATGACCAGAGTATTCACAAAGTGTTTCAGAGATTAGAGGAGAAGAATCTCACCCTCAACTCCAAGAAATGTGAATTTCGCATGGATAAGGTGGTCTTCATGGGGCTCCTAGTGTCGAAATACGGCATTGGTCCATTAGAAGAGAAGGTCCGTGTTGTGCTTGAGGCAAGTCGCCCTACGACGCAGACGGGATGTTAGGCTTTAGTGCGCTTTTCATCCCCGACTCCGCAACCATTGCAGAGCCCCCCAGAGCAATCTATAGGCTGGGAGTGCCTTTCGTATGGAGCAGTGAACAGGAAAAATCGTTTCAGGAACTGAAACAGCAGTTAGCCAGTGCACCTGTTCTTGCATATTTTGACAAAGAAGGAAACACACGAGTGATTGCTGATGTGAGTCCTGTGGGCCTAGGAGCCGATTTGGTCTAAAAGAAGGATGGTGAAAGCCGAGCCGTTTGTTATGCTAGCAGAAGCCTTACTGGCGTGGATAACCTGCAGAGCAGGCGTATTTTTTATTGGGCGAGCAGTTAAATATACGATACAGGATACGAATACTCTATGCCGCCATCTTGGATGATAAAGCTGATAGAGGGTTAGGACAAGCCCAAAAAGGATTCCAAGGGAGAGGAAGACAGATTTAAAAAAGAGGAAGGGGAGGGGGTGGGGATGGGAAAATAAGCGTGCCCGCAAACATTGTTTGTCTGCAGAACCCGTTCACTGGATGGATGGGGCTCTGATTGGTGCGGTTGGTAGCATATTGATTGCTTCTTGCCAATCAGAAACATTTCCGCTCGCGGCTTTCCGCTGGAGAAAGGAAATTATGATGGACTTGCGATTTGATTGTGTTCTCGAAGAAGCTCTTTCGTCTCTCTCTGGACTGGGAATGTCGCTTGAATTGCGACCTGAACGAAAGCAAACCATTTATACGTTGTTATCGAGGCGAGATTTATTGGCAGTTCTTCCAACAGGCTTTGGACACACACGCCAACTATGTCTGCGAAGAGATGTGGATCATACTTCGAACCGCCAATTGATTTATAAAATCTTCACGAACACGCGGCCTGGCAGTGCATAATTCAAGCGCTTGAAAAACAGAAAATGGTCGGTCGTTATTTCAAACCTTTTATTATTGACGAGTTGTTTCTTTGAAAGCAGAGTTTCTAAAGTGTTTCTCTTTTCATTGCGCGCCGGCGAGCGTTAATATTTGTGCAGTCACAACAAACAAAAATGTGGCATCTCTGGTTCTACAAGGCTGACTGAGACGATCGAAACGGCAGAATACTCGGCCTTAAGAGTCATAGTCTATAAGATTCAAACTTTGGCCGGCCACTGTACCTCACCGATTTTGCTGAAATTTGGCATGCATTTTGTTTTAGGGTCCTAACTACAAAATGGATGTTACAAAAGTTCCAATTCTTTTTACGATGGAAAATACCGAGACGGCCGATTTGGAGTGACCTTGGCGGCCTGCCAATATGGCGGACCAAAGGAGTTCTTGTTACTTCAGTCCTGATCCTGCCATTGTAATTTCTCGACAATTCTTGTAGCAAACATAACGAACTATCCTTCTTTGTCTTATTTACTCAAGTAAATTCGGAAAATGATAAGTTTAAACGACCAACAGCCAAGAAGCACGAACGTATATTTTCTTAGCTTAGAATAGTCGCAAATTTACTTCAAATTGGAAGGCTGATATCTCCAGTGTTATCTCGATTGAGAAGTAGCAATTTACCCAGAATGTAGCTTTGTTACTGGTAATTTGATTCCATTAATGAAAATTGGGGGCAGTTGTAACAGCGTAGATTAAAAAATTATACTACCAGTAGTAGTTTAGCATTTCTGCGGACCGGCTTGTTAAGCCAATATTAGGCGAGGAAAATAAATAACGATTCCTGTCGCTTAAATAATGCAATTTCCATGTTTTCTTGCTTATGTGATACAAAGAGCTGTGTTTGAAAACGGGTTTCAAGATTGTGTAGGCGATTTTTAGGGAAAATTTTGTACCGCTCACTTTGTTGTTGCAATGTAAACAGTCTTTACTGACATTCCAAATTACAGATTTGAAATCGCCCAACAATGCGTGAACATGTCCCGTTCAAGTGCCAATTCAGTTGCTGAACTTTTTTGAAATTCCTCTCACTCTATCGGGATATTGAAATCACCTATCTTCTGGCATGAAAAATATGTTTGTTTCCAAGCGGAGAATGAATGTCGATGAAATATGGCGAATGAATTTGTGACAAGCTCCTATGAAATTAACATCGTGAGGCGCGCTATCGTTAATTAAATTTATCCTTTTGGTCATCTGACATTTTCCAAATGCTATTTCTAGCGGAGCTCCGGCGGCCCGAAGGGCTGCCAAGCGAAGCACCATACCTATAGAAACCCGTCAACTGCTTTTCTCATGGTAAAAATGGCTAGCGGTATTGCTCGTGGGCGCGTACGCACGACGACGTTGCCCAATAATTAATAATATCCTAATAATAATGATAATAATAATCAATACTTGAGCCCAACATGGCGGCATACTCCACCTGACCAGAGCCTTGACTTTATATGGTGAAGTGGCGTCATGTAGTAACTTACTCAGCTGAACAACCGGAGTCTCCTATTACAGTTTACCATCCCTACCACAGAACGAGCGGGATTGAAACCCGCCTTGGGTGTGACTTGACACACTTTTAACAGTGAAAATTTTACTAGTAGGTAGCTTGTCAAGTGCTTTTCATACTGGGAAACATTGCTCTAGTTTGTAGCAGCTAAGGATGCTTTTGCCTCAAAAGTATAGCACTAAAACCGAAAGGAGAAGACATCCCTTCCCTTTACCATCATGTATGCCATAGTTTTATTCTGTATTACCATTCGTACCTTTGAAATTTGACCATGGAAAAAGCTTTCCTTCACCGACACCATAAGCCTGCCATACTCTTACTCCTTCGTCCTCGAATTCAAAGTTATTGAATTTACTGATTCCTGGCAACTTCACTGTTAGCTTGTCAGAGAACGATCCTTGTATCAAGGACTCTCGAGCTCCAAGAACTCCACCATATGACTTCAGCGCTTTACAAATTGTGCAGTTGTACTGACGTCATTGCCCTCGTCGATAAAGGCACGTACATGGTTTTTCATGGTTGCAGCAAATCTATCGCACGGTCCTTTTCCTCCCTGGGAGTCAGAAAAGTCTAAACGTTGAACGCAGACGCCAGTTCTCTTACTGATTTCTTTACTTGCCAGAATAGTGCCTCTGACCATCAACATCTCGAGCAATTTTCATTTGCCTTGCCACTGTCACAGGATCTTGTTTCCTTCCAGTGGTTTCACCAACCATGAATTTTTCTTCCAGGAAATTCCTCTGTTTCTCGCTAAAGGCTTTTGCTTTCTTTGGTGCTCTCAGAGCCCATCCTTCTTCTTCTTTCTTTTGTGAATCTGCTTAGGGAACAACTGTGGCAGCAGAACCAGTGATACCCATCTTTAGACTGAGTTCACCACCCCAGAGCTTCTTGCTGTACATTATTTTCGACGTGTCTAGGAGAGACTCTCTTTCAGGTTGGAATTCGCATTTTCCGTAGGCTACATGATTTTCCATTGAGCCATAACGTTTATAGACACGAATGCAACCCTCATTTGGACAAGCGAATCATTTCGGTGAACTGGTTTTCGCATCTCCTTCATTCATCTCGTCACAGTCATCTTCATCACTCTCATACCCAACATCTGATGTTTTGGGAGGTTTCTTTCTTGACTTCCTAGGTTTGATAGGGCGGAAGTTGCCATGTGAAAATGAAGCATCGGTTGCCGTAACGGTAGCGTTACGAGCGTTAATACCTGAACGAAATAATGATCATGGTAAATTACCCTTTTCCGACGGTTTGAAAAATAATATATATATAAATATATAAAATATATATCACAACTTTATTTGCATTTGCATTAATATTTGCAAATTGCAAAGAGGGTGCCAACAGGGAAAAACGTTTACAACTTGCTCAGTATCAACGGTTACGAGCAACGAGGGAAATGTCCGCGCGTATTATCCGTAAAAGAAAGAGAGTAAACGAGTAAGAGAATTTTTTTCTCTGGTACCTTTACTTTCTATATTTTTGGCATCAAAAAATTCGATCACACTAATTTTACGGTCTAATATTCATTCCTCACGCGAACACACAATTTCTAAACCGTCCAAACCTAGACGCTGGAGTCATACGATGTCATATTTTACGCACATTTTTGACTTTATATGGTGAAGTGGCGTCATGTAGTAACTTACTCAGCTGAACAACCGGAGTCTCCTATTACAGTTTACCATCCCTACCACAGAACGAGCGGGATTGAAACCCGCCTTGGGTGTGACTTGACACACTTTTAACAGTGAAAATTTTACTAGTAGGTAGCTTGTCAAGTGCTATTCATACTGGGAAACATTGCTCTAGTTTGTAGCAGCTAAGGATGCTTTTGCCTCAAAAGTATAGCACTAAAACCGAAAGGAGAAGACATCCCTTCCCTTTACCATCATGTATGCCATAGTTTTATTCTGTATTACCATTCGTACCTTTGAAATTTGACCATGGAAAAAGCTTTCCTTCACCGACACCATAAGCCTGCCATACTCTTACTCCTTCGTCCTCGAATTCAAAGTTATTGAATTTACTGATTCCTGGCAACTTCACTGTTAGCTTGTCAGAGAACGATCCTTGTATCAAGGACTCTCGAGCTCCAAGAACTCCACCATATGACTTCAGCGCTTTACAAATTGTGCAGTTGTACTGACGTCATTGCCCTCGTCGATAAAGGCACGTACATGGTTTTTCATGGTTGCAGCAAATCTATCGCACGGTCCTTTTCCTCCCTGGGAGTCAGAAAAGTCTAAACGTTGAACGCAGACGCCAGTTCTCTTACTGATTTCTTTACTTGCCAGAATAGTGTATGCGGCATGGCAACAGCCCGCGTTGTCTTGACGATAAAAGGCACTATTGATATCGGGGTTTTCTTTCTTCAGGGTGGCCAAAACATGTTCCATGACCGTTACAACAAAGGGACTGTCCTGGTTACATTGCTCAACTACGTACACAAAGGCTTGTGTCTCCATCTCACTCTTCTTCTTTCTGATTGCCACAGTCACTGTGATGTGCCAAGAAAACTCTTTCTTCGCAAACCATTCGCCTTGTGATTCCCGGTATTGCCGCGGCAGGAACTTCATGGCCCAGTCTTGGACAAGTAGGACGCTATTGTTGTTGAAACAATCAATGAAATCAGTACGTGCGGCATCTTGATTCACAAGTCGTAGTTGGTGCGACTTCCAGAGCAGAATTGCTCGGACGGCCTCTTGAAAGGTGTAAAGAGCGTCCTCTTTGTCATACTCTTGCTCAAACTGACTGCTCTGGATTGCCATATTGATATCACTCAGATCTTTAAGGTCTTGGCAACGTTGACATAACATGTCATGGTCATGACTGCAGGTGCCTTTGAAGGACGGGTCAGTAGAGTCGCTTAGGGCATATGGGTGCAGTGATCAGCAACACGAGAGCAGCTGGAAACACTGACCTGTTTAATAAGAAAAGTACATATATACTAATTAACAATTGGATCGTTCGCTCTCGATTTCTATGAGGTGATTATTGATGAGCCGGCCGAAGAATAGTAGAATTCTAACTGAAATCTCCTTCAAATAACGATTCCAATTATTTCTGGTCATAGTATTAAACTTCATACTTCAGAGATTTCGAGCGAACAGAATTAATTGTCAATTTGACATTTGCAGTTGTGTGTGCGCGCTTATCAGTTTCTTTAAAAAATTTCGAGCTTTTTTAATTCAGGAAACTGCATGTAAATGCCCTCCTTTTAGTCTTCTCAGGAATTTTGTTTATTTAGTTGTTTTCTAAAGGTTCTTTCAAAACTTCGGAGAAACGAGGTAACGTTGCAATTTTGTCGACTGCACACTAATGGCTGATAGTTTGCAATGGCTCAGCCGGTCAAATTACAGCATTTGTATTAGCATACTAGTAGAATTCTACTAATATGTATGAGCTTATAAAATTCATCATAATTTATAAAGGGCGCTCCAATAGGTAAAGGAGCCGTTTTTTTGACGTCATGGAAACACAGTAATGTCTTAACGTTTGTGACCCTGCCGAACATCCTACACCGGTATTCACCCTAAAAAGGTTAAGCCGAGTTATTGGTCAAAAGTACCGTGACACTGTGCAAATGTAATGACTATTTTCACGCAATTTTCCACACTGGTACGCACCACCGTCCAAGGCATTTGATGTTGACGTCGTTACAACTTTACAATTGCTTCACTCTTAAAATTGTGAGGTTAGCTGCTCGAAAATAGAAACGATACAAAACAGAGACAACCATTGAAAACTATTAGATCCGCTATCAACAAAGGTGTGTAAAAAACTTTGCTAAAAGCAAACACTTACTTTGAAGTCAATTTTGAGATAATTCTTCCCTGCCTTAAGTTTCGTCTGGAGAATTTGGATCTCGATAGTTTCAAGCCCACAGTCGGCAAGTTTGTCGGTCAATTCATGGAGGTCATCAAAGGCCTTATAACCTTCCGACACAAAGTAATCAAGGCCTTGAATAGATTTCCTTGTTGATGCACGACAAGCTGAAAGAATTCGTCTAAGTGTGCTTGTGCTCAGTGGGTCTCTCCCGGTCTCGTTGAAACACTGCAGATATTGGTTAATAATCCACTCGTTGACAGACACCCTGATCACACTTGGCGTCTGCACCACTTCTCCAGAAGACAATTTCAGAAACTTTTCTCCAAATGGGAAATCCTGTATGATGTAAGGGCTTGTGATGACGTTTAGAAAATGATCCAGTTCCTTGAGATCAATTTTACACCTGGGACCAGATTTTGATACTACGGGCGCCCCACGACCGGAAAGTAATATAACCGATGCTTCCGTGCCTCACAAAACATGTATGTTGTTAGCCCCGGTATGAAATTGCGAATTTCTTCAAATGTTGTAAGATCAGCCATGATGGAGAGGACTTGTTTCCTCACATTTCCACTTGTAGCGTTGCTGTAGGTTTCAGAAAGCGCAATGAGATATTTCATGTCGCTTTCTTTAGCAGTAATCTTGTTTAACTCTGCCCTGTTGGTAACGTTCACTGCTTCGCAGATTTTATCTGAGTCCCTTAAGTCTTTCCATAATTCACCAGGTTGGCCTGGAGATAAAGTCTGCAAAACAGCAACCATAACCCCAGATGCTTCTGAAATGTTCCTTCGCCTGGTACTCGCTGTTGTAGTCGACGAACCCATGCCCACCTCTCTGACTCGGGATGCTCCGCAACATGTAAGGAAATTGTTTAGCTCTTGGTTGCTGAAGCTAACAGCGTGAAGCCTCTCTACATCCGCCATCATACCTTTTCGTTCTTTCACTTTACGCAATGTGCTGGTTGCGCGCTCTGTTTCCTCAGGGGAAAGAGCCTGTGTAAATAACGTGTATCCGCAACTTAGACCTGGTTAATAGAAATTTTCTGATAGTTATTTTAAAACATATTTGTGAGTTCTAGTTGAAACTAAACTTATTTCGCATTACATGTATTACTCATTGGGTAGTCATAATAAGAAATGAAATACGTCAAGCCATTTACAATACCAGGAAAAAATTTGCAATGCAAAAGACTGCCGTGGAGTACCAGACCTCTCTTTGTTAATAAGATGTACTGACAAAGGAAATATGTTACTCACTAATATTGTTTCCTCCGAATAATCCTCTGTAGCGACAAGTCCGTGATGACTGTCACGTTCCACGGCTGTACCATTACCATCACTGTTTTCAGACCGATGAGCGCTATTTCTGCCTTTATCATCGGCTTTGGTAACATGACCACCTCCGACACCACCACGATCACCATTACAACCATCACCAATACCAACCAGAATCACTAACAACAACATGATCATCATCGTCCTTAACCTCACCATTACTATGACCACCAATACCATACTCATCCCCATCACCAACACTGTCATTACCACCAGCAACACCAGCAACACCTCCACCAACTTCATAGTCACTGGCAGCAGCACCACCATCATCATATTGATAATCGTCGTCATTATCATCGTCATTATCATTGTTATCATTGCTATGATTATCAGTCGCAAAGTGACCAGCGCCTCCAGCATCTGTGAGGTGCTCTCGCTGACGTCCCTTCACTTCACTTCCCTCTTTGGTTAGGCCTTTTGCAAGTGTTTCAATGGTCCCATCTATTCAGTCATCTTTATTGGTCATCTGAAGGGGTATACTTCTTATCTTCTTTCTGCATTCTCGGCAAATAGCTGAATGGTAAGATATAGAAATACTGTTGTAAGTCGACTATGAAAACAAATGCCCACCATTGAAAAAAGCACCTAAGCGGCAATGAAAGCCAAATTAATCGCCAGCAAGTTACATTACACAGCCAAACCAACCAACAGTGGTGCCGACTTGAGGTCAGGGTGGACAAAAATACAAGAAAAGTTTGGAAAAAAAAAACTACCCAACCTTGTGGTGCTATTGTTGAATGCGGGAAAGGTTTGTGATCATCTAAAGAAAAAAATATCTCGTTAAAGAAGTGAACGAGATTCTTTATGCCAGTTATACTAAGTAACTATGATTGGGACTATAATGAGACTTTTTTTAAATTCAAATTGATTCTCTAAGATGCTGACTGAAACTACATAAAGGTCATACAAGCTTTCCATTTTGTTTGTGTAACTGTTCTTTAGGTTTGAGCTCTTTGGACTGCTTATACCATGATCACGAAAGAATGAACTACTGAATTATAATTCAAATGAAGAATGATCCTCGCAGTTGTGAACGCAATTTATACAATTGCGAAAAGAAGCCTGAAAAAAATTCAGGACTTCAACGGGGTTTGAACCCGTGACCTCGCGATTACCGGTGTGATGCTCTAACCAACTGAGCTATGAAGCCACTGACGTTGGGAGCAGGTCAATTGTGGGTTCATATGATCCCGTGAAAGAAATGAGTGTGAATGATATATGAAATGAACCATATATGAACTGCTGAAATGAAATCAAATGAAGAATGATCCTCGCAGTTGTGAACGCAATTTATACAATTGCGAAAAGAAGCCTGAAAAATTTTCAGGACTTCAACGGGGTTCTTCATTTGACTTCATTTCCGCAGTTCATATATGGTTCATTTCATATATCATTCACACTCATTTCTTTCACGGGATCATATGAACCCACAATTGACCTGCTCCCAACGTCAGTGGCTTCATAGCTCAGTTGGTTAGAGCATCGCACCGGTAATAGCGAGGTCACGGGTTCAAACCCCGTTGAAGTCCTGAATTTTTTTCAGGCTTCTTTTCGCAATTGTATAAGTTGCGTTCACAACTGCGAGGATCATTCTTCATTTGATTTCATTTCCGCAGTTCATATATGGTTCATTTCATATATCATTCACACTGAATTATAATTCATACAAACATTTTGTCCCTTTGGTTACATGTACTTACGCATGCCAATAGCAATGACTATCCCCAGCTCTTGATAGATAACTTTAGCTTGAACAAAAGAGAACCCTCTGTCTCCCTTCGGTGGAAGTTTGGTGTTATGTCCACTAAAACGTTTTGGTATGCCACATCTTTTCTTTCCCGACATCCACCGTGTTCCGTAGACATCCAGTTGCCGCGGACATATTGTGATGTTTTCGGCTTCCTCTTGTAAATTGAAAACGCCTGCAAAGATCATGTACTTGTAACTAGGGAAGTACCGTTAGAAACGTTATACTAGGGTATATGCCAAAAGCAAAAATAAACACTTTGAGCACGGGAGAATTGCGCAAATAAGTCATGCACAGCGATCAGCCCAAGCAAAATTCCTAGTCGCATCAAAAAGTAGGGACGATCGAAGAAAAAAAAATTGGGTCACCGTCAGTCTAATAACTCATATCGTACTCTTCTAGTGGTCCGCCTAGTTTGATTCTTCATGTCAACTTTATGTTAACGGCAGGATGTGCTTACCCCAGACAAAGATTACCCACTCAAGAATATTCCGCTTCAAGTCACTTCCCAGCTTAGAACCCTTATTACCGGGTGCTAAGGTGTCGTATTTTCCAGGAACCGTTGATACAGCGCTCATAAAACATCAAATTATGCGAAAATGTTTACAATGAAATAGATAAGTAATTAGAATCAGTACCTTATCTGAAATAAAAATCAAGAAGTATAAGTTTACGTTGGATCTCTACGAGCAATTCAGTAATCAATTTGAGCTGAACTTTTGTTCTATTACCCTTTTAACAGTAAGAACGCTTTTGAGGTACACTGAGGGTACGGGTGATATTGCCAAGGAAATAAAGATATAAATAAAACAAAACCACTTACCTTAATTCAAAACACAGCAAGGAAAATTCTTCACCCTGTTTACGATAGGATTGAGTGAATAAACTTAATTAGCGGATGCGCGCGCTGCAAGTTAGGCAACGGGAAAGGATGTTCATTTCACATCAGTTTGTCAATCAGTCATCCTCATTATGTACTCGACGTTCATCGTTCAGGTTTCAAATTCTAGCAGGATACACACAATAGAAGCTAAGGTGGGTGATTCTTTATGCCATCTGGAGAAAGGGGAGTATAAAGGGGAGTTTAAGAGCCTGAATCAATTAAAGAAGGACTTAATTTGAAACGTGACGTAATTTGCATATTTGTATCAACAGTGAGGTTGAAATTATGTCGGTCGGTATTTCCGCGACAGTTTGTAGCCTCGTATTCTGGATAAAATAAACAGTTATTTTCGATATTTGAAATGAAAATTGAGTTCTTATGTTCTGGGTGATTTCTAAAATACTTTGAGTTGGAAAAAAGAAATCAGTGCGTGTTATGAAGAATGTTTACAATGCAACAACAAATTGATATATATCAATTCAAGATTTCTCCAGAAATCACTCATCAATATAGTTTTCTTAACATGTCTTAAGACGCAGGTATTTGTACCATATAAACAAGAAACATGGAAATGACTTTATTTACGAAACAGGAGTAGTTTTTTTCATTTCTCTCAATTAACATCTGCCGTGGCTGGTCCTCAGAAATGGCTAAACTGTTCAGACTGTTACTGGTATTATAACTTTTTTTTATATCCACCGTTAAATTTCCCCCATCTTTTTATTAGGGGAATCAATTCTTCAATAGACAAGCTGAGTTAATGGTAAATGGCTAGTTCTTAATCGAGATAACAATGGAGATATCAGCCTTCTAATTTACAGTAAATTTGCGACTATTTAAAGCAACGTAGACATACCTTCGAACTTCTTGGCCGTTGATCGTTCAAACTTATCATTTTCCGAATTTATTTTGATAAATAAGACAAAGAAGAATAGTTCGTTATGACTGTTACAATAATTATTGACAAATTACGATGGCAAGATCAGGACTGAGGTAACAAGAACTCCTTCGATCCGTCATATTGGCGGGCCGCCAAGGTCACTCGAAATCGGCCTTCTCGGTATTTTCCAAAGTAAAACCAATTGGAACTTTTTAACATCCAATTCGCAGTTAGACTCTAAAACAAGACTACAAGCCAAATTTCAGCAAAATCGGCGAGGTACGGTGGCCGCGACCTTTTTATCTAGCCCGAAAATGACTGAGTATGACTCTTAAATGCTGAATTTCATTATCGAAGTGTTTGAGACGTGCCGTTTATTGACGAGTTGTTTCTTTGAAAGCAAAGAATGTGTTTTCTCTTTTCATTGCGCGCCGCCGAGCGTGAATTACGCCGTCACATTTCCCGAAGGGTTCACATACACAACTTTTACCTGAAGTCTTGTTTGCGGTAAGTCATTCACGTCCAGTCTTCTCAGTACTTCATCTTCCTTTTGTGATGGAATCGACGTAGAGCTATTTTCTCCGGTGAATGAGAGAGACTTCCGCAATTTGTCAGACGATTTCATCTGCGTCGGTTTACTGGCTTCCGGAAAATTAACTCGCACAACCTTCGCTTTTCTCCATGAAAGACTCGCTTTCTCCAGAGTTTCTAGCGTACGTTTAGTACTTTTTATAGATGCACTACTTAGTGTGGACAGGATCCGGCTTTGATGAGCTCAAACAAATGACCAAGATTTAGAATTTTACGCCCAAAGGGGTCGCAAACACGATTCGAGTATACTTCAGGATCGTGCAAGAAAACCTTTCCAACTTGACGGTTAACATCCGCAAGCTCAATTCCAAAGGAATCTTTCCGCTGTGACGGCTTAAACAGATTTATAGACGATGTGTAAAACTGTTTACCGGAGAGGTTCCCAAACTTCACTTTAAAAGAACTTTTACAAATCCTGCAGCAGTCACAGGGAAGCGTTTCCGTCATAACTTTTCTCGCATCTTGAGCGCTATAACAGCTTCTCCAATCAACGATTTTAGGGGGTGTTCAGCGATTTCACAGGCTTTGCTGGCAAGCGTTTTTTCTCTCTCCCTCTCTTACCCGCCCCTCCCCTCCTCCACTAGTCCCAATTCTCAACTAGCTGTGCATCCAAGATGGCGGCCTTCTAACAAGAATAAACAAGTGTTCCCACACCCAAAAACTCCTGCTCTGCGGGCTGTGGCGTGGAAAGAAGATACAGCCAAACAGAAAAGGAAGCCCTGGCACTGGTGTGGGCTTGCGAGCGTTTCAACTTATATCTGTACGGATTGCAGACCTTCGAATTAGTGACAGACTATGAGGCCATGAAGGTGATGTACTCTAGAGGGTCCAAACCTTAAGCTCGCATAGAACGCTGGGCACTGAGATTGCGGCCTTACAATTACAAGATATACTGTGTCACCTCGCGAGACAACATTGCAGACGCCCTATCACGTTTGACAAATATTCCCGCATCAGAGAAATATCGCTATGATGACGAGCATGTCCGGATGGTTGCCATAAACGCCGTGCCTGTAGCGCTTCAGATTCAGAAAATTGAGAGTGCCTTCGCAGAGGATGAGGAATTGCAAGCGGTACGCAGTTGCAATCTTAGTGGAAACTGGGAGAGGGCCGCAAAGCCGTGTGTGTGTGTGTGTGTGTGTGTGTGTGTGTGTGTGTGTGTGTGTGTGTGTGTGTGCGCGCGCGCGCGTAACGAACTGACCTTTATGGGTGATGTCACCTTGCGTGGTACGAGAATATTTATTCCGAAAGTCTTGAGACAGAGAGTCCTTGATCTGGCACACGAGGGCAATCAAGGAATCGTGATAATGAAAGAGAGGCTCAGGTCTAAAGTGTGGAGGCCAGGTGTGGATAAGGATGCAGAGCAGAAGTGCCGAGCGTGTTACGGGTGTCAAGTTGTCACAAAAGAGACTGTAGCTCCACCTGTGAAAACGACACAGCTGCCAGAGAAACTATGCCAAGATTTAGCATTGGATTTACTTGGACCCCTACCATCAGGAGAACACTTGTGGACTACTTCATCCGCTGGTTGGAAGTTGTTGTCATTCACTCTACTATGTCTCAGGTAATTATCAAATGTCTAGACAAGCAGTTTGCCAGATTTGGAGTTCCCTGTACCTTGAGGATTGACAATGGAGCTAACCTGGCGTCCGCCGAGATGGAAAAATACACTGTTGAAGGCTATGAGGGCAGCCCAAGCAGAGAAGAAAGATAGGAGATCTGAGTTGAGTAAGTACCTCCTAGCCTATCGTTCCACTCCACATACCACGACTGGTAGGAGTCCAGCAGGACTGCTGTATGGGCGGAAAATGTCGACTAAGTTGCCCAAGCTAACCGAATTTGATGAGTCTGATCAGCCGACATACCAGCAGGTGACTGATCGAGATGCAGAACACAAACAGGGGTGCAGATTATATAGACAAGAGAAACCAGGCAGCTGAAAAGCACCTTCAGGAAGGAGATCTTATGCTGCTAGAAGCAAGGAAGGAGAATAAGCTCTAGCCAAGTTATGAGAAAGATCCCTAACAAGTGATGGCACGGCATGGGGATCAAGTTTAGTTGAAGTTACCAGATGGTGTAGAATACAAACTAAACGTTCAGCATGTTAAGCAGCTTGTGAATCCAGTTATCAAGCAAGATGAACCAGGCCCCGCTAATGCGGTAGTGAGCAGCTAGTGTACCCTCCGAGCAGACCTCGGGAGAAGTAGCTTCATCTGATCCAGCAGTGGAGACATGCCCTTGTCCAGTCAAGGATTAGAGTCCAGCTCAGGCAGAACCTGGGTGAAGGAGATCGGAAAGAGTGACCCGATCCCCAAAAGACTGGGTGACTATGTCACCAGCTTACTGTGACATTGAATTTGTAGTTGTTGCGTTATCTGTGTTGGAGTCTTAAAAGAGGAACTGGCGGAAGGTCTTCTAGATTCGCAACGCGATCGCGTTTCGTGACAGAGACAGTGGCCAGAATTTGACTACTGTCCAGCAATGAGAAGTATATTAATCCTAATGCGTGCTTCTTTCTCTCGCGAATTTGTAAACGTATCAAAGATTTCGAGCCGATTTGTGTTTGAGTAATACGATGTGTTACAAGAGACTTGAAAAAGCGAATAAGAACTTAGACGCGACAAGTTAGAAATCTGAAGCATTTATCCATGATTTATCAGTCAAACAAAGATAGAGTAAACCGACGTGAAATTATCACAAATGGAACAACAACAAAGATGGATCTCGCATGGTCCTCCATTAAATCAGATGAAATTAGCCCACACAAAGACCCCGAAACGTCCTGGAGAAGCGGTTAGAAGTTATCAAACACTGATGGCACAGACTGCGCCAATTCGTACTTTTTTCTTCAGTTTACGAGAAGCGGACTGTAAAATTATGCAGCTTATTACCTAGCAGCTCTTTCGATCCCCTGCGCACTTTGCTTTACCGATGGCAAAATTTCCTTCCTCCAAATCACTTAGACCAACCGAAGTTACGCCAATACTTCTTAAAATAACTGACTTGGTCCTTCATCAAATTCACCAGAGGTGACACAATTGCTACAGCATGACCAGCGGCGAGGATATCGAAGGTTGCTTGGTAAATAAGCGACTTTCCGTAACTAGTCGGCAAATTGACGAAAATAATATCGCTATTTCCTCTCACAAATTCCTAAATTGAAGTCAGTTGATAGGAATTTAAAAAGGAAATTTTGAACTTTTAGGGCTCACAATGATCGGAGCTCGCTCAAGCTCTGTCTCCGATATGTTGAACTATCCCGCGAAAAGCGTCCTGAGGCCATAGTCAACCTTCCAGAATTTAGTGAGTAAAATGTGACTGGCCAAGCAGCGGGAAAGAAATGTTGGCTTCGGGTAAGCATTCGCAACCTAGTCGGGAGGAGTGAAATATGAGTCCTCTAACGACTGCGTGGGAGGGTAGGAACGCAACGGATAGGAACGTAAGTAAGTACCTTTATTTAACCAGGGTATCCCTTTCAGCAACGAGGCTGGAATTATAGGGACCCTCGGAAGTGTAAGAAATCTACGATTTAAAAAATCCTAAAATTAGGTGAACCCTAAAACATTCTAAAATCCTAAAATCAATAAGTACAATAAATACAATCTATTAATTTCTAAGAAGTAAAAATTACGAATAAGAATGCTTAATTAACAATTTCACTTTTAAAATTGCTCAGGAACGGGGCACTTTTAATGTTTTTAATGTTTTGACTAATAAACATCCAAATAACTAAATTTGGGTTCCATTTCTAAAACCTTTTGCGTCTAGCTGTATACAAAGATTTGACGATTTGGAAAGATGTTGCCGACTTCCAAAAAACATTTAGGATAAGCTTTTTATATTCTATCCATTGCGCAACTCGATTTAAGTCGTCCTGCACTACCTTATTTATCTCCCAAGAACAAAGGCTAGCGCTCGTAAAGTATAGTACATTGTCATCTGCATACATATTAATAAAACCGTTTTTCGGCTAAGCACTGGGGCAAGTTATTTAAGTATAAAACAAAAAGAAGTGGCCTTAGAATTGAGACCTGTGAAACACAAAATTGGATGGACCGGCTGGGAGGCAAGTCTTTTCTAAACTGATGTACTCTTTGCGTTCGTGTCGGAATCAATTCAGACTCCTTCCTCTTACTCCATTGTGTTCTAGCTTATAAAGCAAATATTCATGGTCGACTTAGCTATAGCGTCCTTCGCAGCCGTTGTTTGTGTCGGTCCTATTCTCCCTTTCCGGGGGAAGAATAGGACCGACACAAACAACGGCTGCGAAGGAGGCTATGGTCGACTAGGTCGGAAGCTTTTTTTCAATTCAATAAAAACAGCTCCAGTAATCATTTGCCTATCCATGTGATCCAAACTATAATCGGTGAGATAAACACTTCATATTCCAACTCTGTTAGTTATTGTACAAGAAACGCGCGACACGAATACAAATATCCCGGGATATTGTACATGCGGATATTTTTACCGTAAAAACCTGGTTTTACAGGTTGGCTACGATGACGTCGAAATGTTTTTCACGTTACACTTTCCCGAAGAAAGGTTGGATAATAAGAAAAAAGTTGGATAATGAATCTCTTATTAGATGTTTTGGCGTGTAGTATCGCGGAGTATTTTTACGAGTTGTGCTGTATTTTGACGAGCCTGTAGAGCTCGTGAACTTACAGCACAACTCGTAAACCTGATTGGTAGACTAAAGTAAGTCATGTACAGTCAAAAATGCCAAAAACTGAACTTGAAGGGCAATCGCAATGACCTTTGATACTAGGATAAGGACTGAGATGGGCCTCTAATTATTTTCATCGTTCCTTGCTCCTGATTTAAAAATGGGCGTTATTCTCGCATCCTTCCGATCAGATGGAATCACTCCTGTTGAAATAGTAAGCCGGGTTAGCCAGATGCGTTATCGGTTTTGCCATAACTGCTGCTGCATCCTGAAGGAGTCTTGCTGTGAGGCCATCAAGTCTTGTTGCTTTAGTCAGCTTGATCTTTGTCAATTCTGCCCACACAAAATTGGCAAGAAGTTTTCAGTAACCCAGGGATTCCAAAGTTTGGTGATCCGTTTTCCCCTGTAATGACCACATAGTTTCTCAGCGACGGACGTGAAAAGCTCATTGAAGCTAGTAGCCGTTTCCAAAGGCAGGGAAATAGGAAGCTGCATGTTATTGATTGGCTTGGATTTGATTGGAATGGAGAAAATATTTCTTTGCCTTAATGAAATTAACTTACGTGAATACGTTGTTGTCATGGTTGTTGTTGTTAGAAAATGGCAAGAAAATTAGCACAATGTGTCTATAATAAATTGGTCGATTTATAGCTAGAGATCCCTTATCAAGATTATCTTTTTCAGTTGAAGGTGCAATGACATTCGTATCATCATATGGGGGAACAAGTGTCTATGCGACTGTCGGCTCTTCAGTCACATTCACTTGGAGCGTGTCTGGTGGAGTTGCAACTGTTGAGTGGGGTCTTAAGTCAGCTCGTGGAAATTTCATAAGTGACGGACTAGTATTTCTCTCCACAAGTGCTACAGTGTCATCAGGTACCCCTCCAGCCTCTTACACGGGACGTGTAAGTGGAATTTATAATGGCGATGCATCCTCTGGCCAGGCCATCTTCACTCTCACCCAAATAACCAATGCAGATGAAAGATTTTATGGCTGCGAGATAACATCATCGAGTATTGTCCTTGCTACAGAAAGAGACTTTGTGCAGCTGATTGTTGAAGGTGGGAAGTTATACTATACATGTTCAGTTTGAATAGCTTTGTGTTTTAAAGGTTAGATAAGTAATGAACGTCCAATATAATCAGTTAAGCTGATGAAAATCTCTTCTAACCACTCAAATCAAAAAGAGAGTTTCTGAAAGTTACTTATAAAGTAAGAACGAACAGAAACAGTATCAAGGAACATATTTAAGGAGTAATGGCCACGTAGAGCCGTGCGCAGAACACTTGCATGTTACAATAATAAACAATTATTGGACGAGGCTCAACAAAATATCTAGCCTGCGAGCAAGCTTTCCCGGGGGTACGGTAAGGGGTGGGGGAGGAAAGGAGAGAAGGAGAGCTTGCACTCGTGTCTCATAAATTTGAATTTCTGCGTCCAAAAATTGAACGCAAAATGCTGATTGGTTGATTTGACCGGGTGATGACGTGATCTATCATCGAGCGTAGACTGCGTGGTTTGGGTTTGTTTGGTTTTGTCCGGAAAGGGCGAGACATTTGTATTCGCGAAGCTTGCGAAAATTTCTTCAAACATCTGAACTGTCTGTTAGATTTGAAACCAGAACAGCGTCTAGCAGTCGATAACTTACTTCAAAGCAAAGATGTTCTCACTGTTTTGCCTACATGATTTGGCAAAAGTACCAGTGCGCGCCGCTGCGATCTAAAGTAATTGGTCGCAGACAGTGTTGGTTGTTTTCCCACGACCAGGTCTCTGAAGTCCGAAGTATGGATGTCTGTCGCGATCATTTCTTGGCGATCTTTCTTTTGACCAGGGCTTTTATCTGGCGTAGTTACCGAGGTTGGCAAAGTTCGCTCCACCCTTGGTCCGACATCCGAGACTTCAACTTCATTCTCCGGCTCACCAAACTTTGGGTTTACCACGTTCATGTGGCCGCAATAAAGCTGAGACCTTCGCTGGTTTTTCGTATTTTTGTTGCTCTCGCTTTTTTCAGCGACGATTCCCGTCGTTTGTATTGCGTGTGCCAAAGTTGTTCCTTCGTGCCCTTTCTTGTTCGACGGAAGAAACAAATTTCTGGTTTGGACTGATTGGCCAAATTTTGACAGCTCAGGTAGCCGGAAGCCACAGGGACCACTAGGGGCGGAATTAAAATCACAGAGAGATCGTTGCAAGCTCTCTCTCCATTTTTCCCTCCTTCCACCCTCCACCCCTAGAGAGAACTTGCTCGCAGGCTACAAAATATCGTGATTTGTCAGTGACGAGCAGTTCAATTATTCGGCTGAGGCAAATAATTGATCAACGA
>JAEMWC010000519.1:352500-437500 GCA_016490735.1 Pachyseris speciosa
GCTCGCTTGCATTATCCTGAAACCCTCAAAGTGTGATAACGCAAGGGGTGACAGGCCGCACAATCCCAACCGGCGTGAAATATATTTTGTAACCTTTTATATTTTTGCTCTAACGAGTAGATCCTTCAAGGATTTCCCTTTCTTATATGAAAGGATAGGTGGTTGTTTGAATATCTGGCGAAGTAGCGGTTGATTTTGTATGAGGTGCCATTTTTTGAGTAAAGCTTCTTTTAAATTGGATATTGATGGTTGAAATTGTGTTACAAAAGGCAAGATTTCTATCTTTTCTTTGTTGTTCTGTTTAAGCGCTATAGCTCTTCCTGTGAATTTTATTCCTGATAGGATTTTGTCTATTAGATTGCGTGAGTAACCTCTGTCCACCAAGTGTTTCTTGAAGTTTGAAATGTTCTCTTCAAAAGTAACTTTTGAGGAGTTTGTTCTAAGGATTCTTAAGCATTCACCCTTCACGAATCCATTTTTGACACTTGGTGGGTGGCAAGAGGTGAAATGTGTGTAGTGGAAGGTTTCCGTTGGCTTAAAATGTGTTCTTATATCAAGGGTCGATTGTTCCTTGAATCCGTTGCCTTTGTATACAACCGTGTCTAGGAACACAGTCTCAGTATCAGAGATATCGGCCGTGAATTTGATAGTTGGGTGATGTGAATTTGCTTGTTCGATGAAATTTTCAATGTCGGGTTTACTTATGTCCCACAATGAAAAGATGTCGTAAATATAGCGTTTCCAAACTGTAGGTTTAAAAACGGTTTTGCTTAGGATTTCGTTTTCAATCTTTGCCATAAATATGTTGGCAAAGGAAACAGCCATTTTCGTTCCCATAGCTGTCCCATGAATTTAAAGATATTGCTTCCCATTGAATTGGAAAGAATTTTCTTTTAGAGTTAGCCTGAGCATTTCCCGGAGGTAGTGTGTCGGAATGGAAGTGCTGTTATCATATGCTTTGCATACTGTGTGAATGCCCTCGTTTTGTGGTATATTTGTATAGAGACTTGTGACGTCCATCGATACAAGGAATGTGCGGTTTTTAACCTTTGTGCTTTCGAATAAGTTTATAAAGTCAGTTGTGTCTTTAAGGTATGACTTTTGTGATTTTGATATTGGTTGTAGCAGTGTGTCAACAAAAGATGAAATTCTCTCTGCTGGCCCATCACAGCCGGAGATGATAGGTCTCCCTGTAAGAGTTGGTTTGTGAATTTTTGTAAGAGTGTAGAACTCTGGTATTCTTGATGGGCAAGGTGTTTGTGAAAGCCATTTTTTAGTCATGTCGTCGCTGTGTTTTTCACGGTGTAGATTTGTAATTAGGCGCGAGACCTTGCTTTGCGTTTCTTTCATCATGGGCTCAGTGAGAGGTCTATAGTTATTTTCGTCTGTGATTTGAGTTTGACCCTCTCTTATCCTGTCAGTCTTATTCATGACAACAGTAGTGCTTCCCTTGTCCGCCTTTTTTTAGGTTGATGTGATGGTTTTGTTTTAATTCATTTAATGCTTTCCTTTCATTGCGTGACAAGTTTTGTTTAGGCTTTGTAATGTGTATTTCAGCAAGTTGCAATTTAACCTCTTCCAAGTAGCTCTCGAGGGCGACTGATGGTTGAACTGAAGGTTTCCAGTCAGATTTAACGTAGAAAGGGTGGATTTCCCTATTTTGTCCATGGAACAAAGTCTTCAAAATCCTGCAATAGTTGCCGTCGGATTTTATGTTTGTTCGGTGTGTTCATAGGAATGAATTTTAAACCCCGAGAGATTAATTTGATTTGCGCGTCAGTTGTTTTTCGTTTAAGAGATTTTTAATATATTTTTCCCCTGTGGCTTTTTTGTAACTGACTTTTTCAGTGGAAGGTTGTTTTCTTCTTTCTATGCGTTTGGCAGTGTTTCTTTATGTTTTTGTAAAGGAAGTTTTCCCTTTATATTTGTTTGACCCACCCGTGGTGTTGTTGACACGTCTAACAGACACACGCGAGTACTTTTCACATGTTTTATTCTGTGTGGAATCATTTAGTTGTGACATAAGTTTGTTGACATTTTCGTATTGCTTCTGTAGCTTAGCAGCGAGAGCTCTAAGTTCTGTAAGGTTCTCTGTAGGCTTTGATACACTATCACTGGTTTTACTGGCCTTATGGTGACCCGTAGATTTTTCTTTGTCAAGCTTACTTCAAGACAGCGGTAATGAAAGTTTGTTAGGGCTTTCACAAAGCCGCGTTCAGCTTTCTGAATAAAATTCACAGGAAGAGCTATAGCGCTTAAGCAGAACAACAAAGAAAAGAAAGAAATCTTGCCTTTTGTAACACAATATCAACCATCAATATCCAATTTAAAAGAAGCTTTACTCAAAAAATGGCACCTCATACAAAATCAACCTCTACTTCGCCAGATATTCAAACAACCACCTATCCTTTCATATAAGAAAGGGAAATCCTTGAAGGATCTACTCGTTAGAGCAAAAATATAAAAGGTTACAAAATATATTTCACGCCGGTAGGGATTGTGCGGCCTGTCATCCCTTGCGTTATAACCCTTTCAAAGACCAGAAAACAGCGAACGTGGTAAGACACCAACTTAGTGAGCTCAGCCGAACGATTGATATTGATGTCCATCCTGTTTACACAAGTCACAAGATTAAGGGAGAAATCAAACCAAAGAAACATAAACCTCAAATTGTGTATCAACAAAACGTCGTTTATTACTTCAAGTGTGGACTGTGCGATGTAGCCTGTATGTGGGTTACACGAGTCGACACTTACATCAACGTTTGGAGGAACACAAGCGATCAACAATCGGCAATTTAGTAAAAGAAGAGCATGGAAAGGATCCAGAGACCATTACAAACAATTTTAAAATCCTAAAAAAGTGTCAGAGCAAACTCGACTGCTTGATCTTTGAAATGCTTTTTATTCAGGGCATAAAACCAAACAAAACTAACAGTGTGAATCGATCCGTGCGAAGTTGTTTGTCTGATTATTTTACCTTTTAGTCAGTATCTTATTAGTCCACTCACAATTGTATAAAAGGATATGATGATGTTTACTTCTTGAACTTCAAAATAACCGTCGGGCGCGCGGCCGAAACGTCGCTCGTTCTTAACTTTAATTTTTAAAGTGAAATCAAAATTATTTGCGTGAAATTAATTCTGTCGTGAAGCATAAAGTAATACTTTTAAAATTAACGACGACCTCGATCTTACTATTGTTATAAAGCTGATGTTTATAATTCTTATTCCCGTTGTTTAAGGTTCAAGGTTCTCCCACACATGAATTGTGTGAGTTCCAAATTATTTTGTCTACTAGTTTTATTGTTGTAGGGGTTTCTCGCTGTGGGCATGTTTGGGAATTCCTGCTGACCTTGGCTGGGACCTCCCTGATTTGTTTGGAAGTTCAATATTCATTGTGTGTTCGCGTTGGTATATTTGGGTATTCCTGAATGGGCAACGTCTAGAGTAATTCATATTCCCATTGTCTGTAAACCCAAACAAGTCTGCAGATAGAGTATTTAACTCTGAAAATTTAGGCTTGTGAGTTAGTCGGTAGCTGGTAGACAATAGTTGACAGTATGTAGTTGGTTGTTCAGCTGATCGCTAGTGGTTTATGAGATGTGAAGAAGAATATGTGTAAAGCTATCAACCGAAGATTGTCGTTGTCTTAGAGTCTTGGTGCCTGCTCACTAGGCGAGTGTGCCTATCGCTTGAGTAGGTCTGCCTGGAGAAGTCCCCCACACACTCGGCGAACAAACTCACCGATTCTAGTTGGAAAACCTACAAGAATCTTATCATGATTGGTGGAGAATCTAACATAATTCGTGAGCTTTTCTCTAAAAGATATTGAAGGATTCAGCGCTATTCGTGAACAAAATCGTACAGTACCGTGGAGGCAGAATCGTCGTAAGTGGAACAATGTACTTTGTTGTGGGCATCTAATCATTGCAAGCTTTGTGTCTTGAACAATGAAAGTTGATTTACCTAGTTCCGTAGTGTGTGTACAGTCAGTTGTTATCTTTTCTCTTTATGTTACCAGTCAGCGCGTGAAATTTGGAAGTTGTCTTAGCGTGTGTTGGCCTGCAAAGACGGCGTAGGCACTACCGACAACTCAATGAATACTGGAATGAACACAGTCTTTATTCCTCAGTCGAACACGAGGGTTTTGCTACAACGAGAGAACAACAACTGCGGGCTCTAGGTAGCCCGGATGTAGTTTCCTCAGAGAGGGCCTAAGTACAAACGATGGGCCGACATCCCCCACCCCCCACCACACCCCCACCCCCCCCTCTCTTTGAAAAAGAGCATTACTACAGCATTACTATTGTACTTATACAAGAGTATGTTGTCACTGTTAAAAGACAACTGTTGGAAGGTAACTGTGTTGTTATGTAGCCCAAATGTTAATGGTGAGGATTATGTGAGTTCATAGTCCTTGTTGGCTTTTTGATAAGTCTTGTGCCTGTTCTCACTTCGGGTTGGTGATCCTTGGTCTGAGCCTGGTTTGTGGGAGGGGAGGTGTTAGTAGACGGCTCACTTAGGCCCATTTCCGGTGTGCTTGCTTCTTGTGGCTGTGGTTGGGGCGAAGTGTTGAGATCTAGTCCACTGTTACTAGTGTCCGAGGTGGGCAGTGGCTGCTCTGTAGGTTGATCAGTGGGCGTGTCCAGCGCTGATCCTTGGGGATGGTGGTGATGTGCAAGGTTGTGTCCAGGTGTAGGCAGGAGTGTAGGTGGAGTGTAGCGTGTAGTTGGAGGAGGAGGTGCTGCACGCCTGATGTGTATTCGATTTCTTCGGATGGTACTGCTTGGCGTTTTTATGGTGTAAGACCTTGAATGGCGTTGATCAGTTACACGGCCATATGTCCAAGGGGTTCCTGGTTTGCTAGGCGGCGGACGCGCATACACAAATTCGCCAATGTTGATAGCATTATGTTCTGGACCTGCAGTCTTGTCGTAGTAGGCCTTACTTGTGTTGCGTTTGGCCTTGATCTCTGTGGCTATAGTGTCACGGTTGATTGACATTGGTTCTAGAAGGTGGTCAGGTGTTGGAAGTGTTGTTCGTGTTCTGCGGCTCATCATGCGTTGGGAAGGGGAGTAGGTGTGGCCTTTCGGTGGTGTGTTTCTATAGTTGAGCAAGGCGATTTGGAAGTCGTCTGATTTCTTTAGCTTGGATTCCGATACTTTCACTGCCGCCTCCGCTCGGCCATTGCCTTGAGAATGGTAGGGTCTTGAGGTGGTATGGGCGAACCCATACTGAGTGGCAAAGTCCATGTAGTCCTTGCTAGCAAATTGCGGACCGTTGTTTGAGTGGCATATACGGGGGATGCCGAACCTGGCAAAGTGAGCCTTGGTTTTTTTGATAACTGTTGTTGCTAAAGTGTCGTCAAGTTCATCCACTTAAATCCAGTCAGAGAAATGGCATACTGTTATAAAGTAGGCTTTCTGTCTATGCATGAAGATGTCTTGGCTTATGATCTCCCATGGTAGTGTTGGGATCGGGAGCGATCTCATAGGTTCTTTTGTTGACGACGATCCATACTGTGCGCAGGTACTACAGTTGTTGCACATATCAAAGATTGCTTGTCTCTTCCCGGGCCAGAATAATACTTCCCGTGCCATGCGTATATTTGACTCAGGACCAAATTTTGAGGAGCAAGGATTTTGAGCAGCATCTCAGCTTGTATAGATTGCGGTATCATCACTTGTGCTCCTTTGTAGATAAGGCCATTGTCGATTGTTAGCTCATCTCGGTAGGTCCAGTACGGCCGTAGTGGTTGTGGTCATTAATTTGGAGAGGTGTTCATCCTTTTTGGTCTCATCGCGTAGGCGAGATTCGGTGGTTTCTGTGAGGCGTGGGTTGCGGGCGTCTGATTCTTCTGTGAGTTCAGTCCTGAAGACTTCGAAGCCCGTGACTCTGGCATGTTCTGGGGTAGGCAGTGCGGCTCTCGAAAGGGTGTCTGCCAGGTTAAGTGAGGCTCCTTTCTTGTATTTGATGGTGAAGCGGTATCTCTGCAGTCTCATTAGCATTTTCTGTAGCCGTGCTGGTGCTTTGTGCAGGGGCCTTTTGCAGATGGTCTCAAGTGGCTGGTGATCGGTGTGAACTTCTATGTCTGATTTTCCATACAGCCAGTGGTCGAATTTTCCAAATGCGTTGCTATTTGGGAGTATCGTTGTTCTGTGGTGTTGAGGCTGTTTGATGTGTATGCTACAGGTTGGAGGCATCCTTCACTATTCGGCTGGAGAAGGGCACCACCCACGCCTTCTTCACTTGCATCGACTTAAAGTATCACCGGTTTATTGAGGTCATAGTATTGGAGCACTGGTGCGTTGGAACTGAGGTGTTTGGCTTTCTTAAATGCGTCATCTTGTGCTTCTGCCCACATGAAGGGGGTATCTAATTGGGTGAGTTGGGTGAGGATAATGGTGCTGAGGTTGAGGCAATAGGGTGAGAGGTAGTTGGCCATCCCGACAAATCTCTGTACACCTGCTTTGTTTCGGGGTGGGGCCATTGCCGTGATTGCTGCTATCTTGTCTGGGTCTGCTTGCACTCCTTGATCAGTTATGATGTTGCCCATGAATTTGACTTGTTTTAGTTTGAACTGTAGTTTGCTTTGGTTTAGTTTTACGTTCTTCTGTGAGCAGCGCTTCATAAGGGCAACAGAACGGCGGTCATAGTCTTGTTCGGCTTCATGGTAGTTTGTTCCTTCTCCAAAGATAAGTATGTCATCTGCAATGCACAGTACTCCTTCAAGGCCCTCTAGAGCTGATATCAGACGCTTCTGAAATTCCTCGGGGGCACTTGAGACACCGAATGGGAGGCGTAGCCATCGGTATCTCCCGTAGGACGTGTGCATTGTCGTCATGAGTGACGATGCTTCATTGAGGGGTACATATAGAAAACCTTCTCTGACATCTACCAGTGAGAGGCATTTGGCATGGCAGAGTTTGTGAAGTTGTTCAGACAGTGTTGGCATTTGGTATACTGGTCTCAGAATACCCTTACTGATTGTTTGACTGGGGTCAATGCAGATCCTAGTTTTCTTTGTTGTCTCTTTAATGACCTGGTTGGAGCACCATGAGGTGGGTTCCTCTACTTTCTTTATGATACCAGCTGCAGTGTATCTGTCAAGGGCTTCCTCTTTGATACGTTTGGCTACGGGAACTCGATGAATTGGCATTTGTACTGGTAAGACATCGGCTTTTACTTCAAAGTGGACCGGGGGTCCCAAGCATCCAAGGCCTTCGAAATTCTCAGGATACTGCTGTATTTTGTTTTCGTTTGTGAGTTCCCCAGGTGGGGCCAGGCGTCTTTTGGAAGGGATCATTATGGGTTTTGAGGGTGAGGGCGTTGTGCGGTTCCCGTACTTCTTGTCCTTGTTGGGGTGGTCAAGGTGGCAGTCTGTGGCTTCCTTGGGTGTACTGTTGGTGTTAGCTGTTGGGCTACCTGGTTCTGGGCCGGTATGTGACGAGCTGGCTTGGTACGTGGGGGCTCTCTTTCCCGTGGCATCTGTTACTGCTGTTGTGAGGGAAAATATTTCGTCTGCTTTGATGATGATAAGCCCCAGTGCCTCACAGTCGGACCCAGAGAGAAGGGCTGGTTTGTTCATCATGACGTCTCTAGGGAGTATCTGGAATGTGAGCGTTTCGTATCTTCTGTCTTGTTCGCACAGAAGGGCAATCTACCCCAGTGGTTTCAGCGGCTGGGCATTGCCGTAGGGGTGAACTAGATAAGGTGACTTTGGTAGCTTAATGTTTGGCATCAGCCTGAGAAGGGCATCTTCAGACAGGGCATTGCAGGTGGCTGTCCGTGCTGCAGTCGTGTAGTTAATGCTGCTGATTGTGGAGTACGGATCTGTTTGACTATTGCTTGAGCAAGGTTTTTGACTAGCAGTATATCTCTTTGAGTTTGGGTTTTTTCGGATTTTAGTGTGTATAGCGTGTTGTTTTCGTTGTAAGTTGTTTCTTGAGCGACTGAAAGTTCATGTTTATCAAATTCAATTGCCTGATGCCTAGACGGAGGCGAATATGAGAGCTTGTTCAGCTTCTAGCCTGTTGGTTGACTTTCCAATTTTTCGTGGTGACGACAGCGAAGCCGTGAACGAGTTTGTTGATAATTGTAGGCTTGCCGCGAAGCTAAATGGTTGGTCTGAGGAAAATTTGGCGTTAGGACTTCCGTTATTTCTCAAAGGGCATGCTAGTGCTTGGTTCAAGTCTTTACAGAACGGCAGCGAGTTCACTTTTGATGAATTAATCTCTGCTTTGATAGAGCATTTTTCTTCTGGCGCTAACGAGTGGCGTATTCAGCAAGCTTTGACCAATCTCCGCCAGCAAGAAAAGGAGGCTGTTACTGATTATTTGTTCAACGTTTCCTCTCTTTGCTAGCGTTTGAATTTGCCTAGGTCTGAGGTCGTACAGGGTTTAAAACCCGAGCTTCCTGAGTATGTAATTCTTCAGCGACCTGTCAGTTTTGAAGCAGCGGTGAATTTCGCCAAGTTAAAGGAAACAGTTTTGTCTAGTTTTGACAAAAAGTCAGTTTTTGACGTCGAACAAATGGCATCCCAAATTGCCCTAGAGCCCATCAGTGTTGTAGCACTGGAAGACCAAGAAGTTACCGATTTCAGTCAACGAAATTCTTTTGTCGATGAAATAGGGTCAATTCGACAGATTATCAAAGAAGAAATTCAACAAGCCATGTTTGGTGCTGCTCCCGATTTGTGTAAGTTTCCGCTGCGTAGAAATCCCGGTTTCAAGCCGAGAGGCTCGCCCCTTACTCATAGCGATCGTGTTTGTTATAATTATGGTAAAGGAGAGCATGTGAGTTATAGCTGTCATGTAAAGTTGTACCGAAAGAACCCTCAACACAATGTTTGGGATAATTGTAGAAAGCGCCATTTCAAAAGTCAAAGTGATTAAAGCTGGAACTTCAACAAGGGAAACGGACCAGCGCCCCTGTCTTACCTCGTAATAAACCCGTGATGAGAGTGCCTAAAAAGCCGGTTCGCGCAGTGCTGATGAATTTGCTTTCAGTAAGTCGTGTCCTGGTAATTTTGTTGCTGAAAAACCTACACAGTCACTTCCTATTAGATCTAGTTCCAATGACGTCCCGTCTGAACAATCTGAAGTGTTTGCGCCTGGTAGTTCCGATGCTAGTGTTTCTTGTCAACAGTGTGCTCACCACATAAACCCGCAAAGTGATGTTTTGACTGAAGTTATAAAGTCGTTGCAAGGGGTCATAACTAAATTTGAAACTATGATGTGAAAAAGACAAGTGTTTACAAGCTGGCGCTGGTTCGCCAAGTTTTCCTGTTTTGTCTTCTTAAAGTGGGGAGCGCTCTAGTGAGGTAATCCCTCAAAAGATTAAAAAGGTTGCCGTTGTGAAGTTAAACAATTCGGCGACAGAGTTAAAGTAGTCATAACATGATTGGCAATACTACTGGACATAATATGAAATGGGATCATTTTGAAATCCTCGCGTCAGGAAAAACTGATTACCATTGTAAGATAAAAGAAACCTTGTTTATACAAGAATTGAACCCGGCGTTGAATGCTAATCTCACCAGTGACAAGCTGTCACTTTATTAACGTGTCACTGCTATTTTTAGTGTTACCCAGATCACTCGCAATTTCTTTTTAAATATAGATAGTGTTTCATCTCATAACGGTTACTTTTGAAAATGTATGTTGGGACATACGAAACGTCAAGTCAGATTTCATAAAATGCATTGCTTCACCATGTTTATAACCGCTTTATGTGTTGTTTTTCTTATAAAACTTCGATGGCCGAAGAACAAGAGTCTCTCTGATGTATTTCCTTTTGAAGTTTATGTGATTCAAGATTTGATGTACGATGTTGTTATTCATCGCCAGAAATTCCGACATTTGAGCCTGCACAGTACAGCGGATATCTTTCGAAAACAAGATGGCGGCAATGGCTATTAATTTCTCCTAATTGCAATTTGTCTTTCAATTGCTCCCATCGTGCAGAATAATCAGACACTGTAGAACAAAAATATAATTTTAAGCCACAAGAGCTTACAAAACTCGCGGTTTACTGCAGAATACTGGTATTAACCGCTGTCCGCTGTGCTTTGCTTGGGGCTCATGACGGGCTCATATTCGACTGCCGAAACAGCGGTAAATCAACTCGGCTTATGCTCATAGAAAAACGATTTCAACAGAACGATTTCAAAACAGAAAGAAAGGAGAGGAAACAAGCTTTTCAAAGATGGCTTTGGAAGCGAATTTTGTGCATGTCTCGCCGAGATATGGTGTTTTGAATTCGACATATTTTACGGTATTAATCGAAGACACAGCATGGAAATATTGCTCTTTCTTGTTTTGCGGGATTTTCAAACGGAGAAAATATACATGAAAGTGAATCTACGAGTATTCTAGGAGCAAAGGCAAGTAAGTTGAATGTGTCTTTTCACAACATCCCCTTGCACATTTTTTCCATCAGGCTTATTTCGCCAGTACAAACGGTTAAATGTCACAGGATTCCTTATACAAATATTTCGGCGGCTACCGGTTGAAGAAAACCGTTCAAAATATACATGAAAGTCTTTTACTTTATAGTATTTTTTGTATATTTAGCCCTATGATATAACAACCTATTATGGTTCAGTTGCACATTTTTACTTTCTTTGCGTCTTGAAGAGATATTTGCTATTTTTCTCGAATGCCCATACAAATCACTATACATTTCGGCGTCCCTATCAGTCTACAGGTTGCCGCGCGTAACCGCGCGTGGGGCCTCGCGTCCTAAATTTCTGGCGATGGGTAGAGGTTTTCTTCAGAAATTCGGTTCGAAAATTGATTTTGCAAAAGGTGTAGTCGAGTTGTGTCGTGAGGAGGATCCTTTGCTTTTTAGTCATGTTAGTGATAGTAGTGCTACTAAGGGTGATGAATGTAGCAAAACTTTTGTTTGCTCAGTGCATGCCGATTCCTCTTTTGTGATTTCACCCCAATCAGAAATTGTAGTTACTGCCAAACTTGGCTCAATGCCGGAGGTGAGCAAAGAGTTTGGTTTAGTCACTTCTAGGTCCAACCTGCCTTATCGTTACTCATCGTTCGGTGCGTCGGAGCTTGTGAGAGTTTCTACAGGTGGAACCATTCCAGTTAGGCTTATGAATCCTTCCGCTTAACCTGTTAAGATATTCCGTAGGACTAAACTGGCAGATTTTGAAGAAGTTGATAGCGACATAGCCACATTCGAGCTTGGAGAGGCTAATCAGCTAGATGTTTACGCTGTGTCTTTAGGTTCTCCTGAGCAACAGCCTCCTGAGGGTGGTTATTCTTTTCTTCTTGATTTATCAGATAGCGTTTTGAGTGACGGCGATAAAGTAAAGTTTCAAACTTTATTCCTCAAGTATTGGGATGTTTTTGCTTTTCCGGATGATCAATTAGGTAGAACTTCACTCGTACAACACGTCATTGACACAGGAAATGCTATGCCAATTAAGCAAAGGCCTTACCGTATTTCGCCAGAATGTAAAAAGGAAATTGATCGTCACGTACATAAAATGCTTCAGAAGGGAGTTGCCCTGTTGTCTTAGTTAAGAAGAAAAATGGTGATTTTAGGTTTGCGTGGATTTTCGAGCGGTGAACCGAATCACGAGAAAGGACAGCTTCCCGATGCCTTAAGTCTCGGATACTTTAGATGCTTTGTGTGGCACGAAGTATTTTTCCACTCTTGATTTAAAATCTGGCTATTGGCAAATTGAAATGCACCCTCTCTCGTGAGAAAACTGCTTTTGCTACGCACAATGGCCTTTATAAGTTCTTAGTTATGCCTTTTGGTCTCACTAATTCTGGAGCTAGTTTCCAAAGACGTATGAGTCATATTCTTAGGATATCCAGATTTTACCAAGCAACATTTGTTGCATGTAGATGCGAGCTCTAGTTGTATGGGTTTCACCCTTGCGCAAAATCAGCATGGTTAAGAGGTCGTTATTTCTTACAATGGCAGAGGTCTTAATGATGCAGAGAAGATCTACTCAACGACTGAGCGCGAATGCCTCGCTTTGATTGAAGCAATTAAGAAATTTTAGCCGTATCTGCATAACCTCAAGTTTACGGTCTTTACTGACTCTAGTTCATTGCGTTGGCTTATGACTGTTAAGGATGCCACAGGTCGTTGGCTAACTGGTCACTCATTCTTCAGCAGTATGATTTTGATATCGTTCATCGTCTTGGGAAAGAGAATGGCAATACTGGTTTATGTAGGCGTCCGTATGACTCAACCGAGTTGAGTTCACTTCAGGTAGAAGATCCATAAGCGTATTGTTTAAAAGGTGGAATTAGTTCAGAATTTGGCGAGAGAAAACTTGCAACGATCCCAACAGAAAATGAAAGAGTATTATGATCGCAATTCGAAGAATCCTGTGTTTGAAGTCAGTCAGCACGTTTGGGTGTATACGCCAAAGACTAAGAAGGGTCTCTCCGGTTAACTGTTACATAATTGGTTTGGTCCTTATAGAGTTGTTGAGTAATCCTCTCCTGTTCATTACCGCTTGCGAAATGAAACAAACAAGAAGGTAACCTTTGCAGTTCCTGCTAATAGAATGAGGCCGTTTTTTCGATCCCAACCTGAGACCGATCGACCCACCGTCCGATGATGACCCTGGTGAGCCATATCTTGACGAGTCAGATATTCCGGACAGTAGTTTTGCTAAAGAAAGTCCCGACGGCTTTAATTCTCCTAATAACGAATCTCCGCGATCTTGAAACCACAGACTTAGAGTCACAGCCAGACTCTCAAAGGACCGTGCAATCACCGTCAGCCTCTGAGACACATCTCGTAGATAACCAAACAATTTTCAATACCGAGAAAATTGTCAAGTGTCATACACGAAAAGGCAAGACTCAGTATTTAGTTAAGTGGCTTGGATTCCCCAAGAGTGAGTCTACTTGGGAGCCTGAGGAGAATATCTTAGATAAACGTCTCATTGAAAATTTCAACAGCTCACGAAAGTGATTATCTCTGGTTGATGGTCTGTTTCTTGAGTTAGCTTGTTTGCGCGTTCAAGCTGTCGTCGTTTTTGTTGGTTTCAGCTGAATTGTATTACTTTGGCTTTCTGCCTTTTTTGTTTGTTTGTTTCGTTTTGTTTTGTTTTTGTTTTTGTTTTCGGTTTTTCGTGAGCAATCCAATTCTTTTCGTAGCACTGAAGACCTGTGACCCTATTAGTTTGTAAGTCGCCCTGGAAACTGAAAGTTAGAGAAGACTGACAGCTTTAAAGACACTCAGCTTGACTGAGTAAGAAAAATCAGTAGGGTTTCTCGATTGAATGAAAGATTATTGTTAGGTTTTCATCTATTTGTTGAACTTTATTTCTATAGTGATGTTTTCTTAGTAGTTGTTTATAGATGTTGAAGTTCACTGTCACTTTCGGAGGAAAGCTCGTCTGTTCTTGATAGCCCAGTGTTTTGGTCGTAAAATTAGTAGCTATTTGAATTTCGGTGTTTGGTTGTTAGCCCCGTAAACACTTGACCTTATTTATTTATTATTATTTTTTAGTTTGTCTGGTGCTTGTTTTAGTGCCCTTGTGTGACAGACAAGCTTCTCCCTGAGGTATTAGCCTGAGTTGAGGCATAACTGATTAGTGGAACAAACTCAGTTGTTCAACTGATTAAATTTCACACTTCGAAAAGATCAATTAGATAGCCTAGAAGTCTTGCAATGATTGGGTTTCGCCTGTGTTCCTGAACTGAACTGTTATTCCTGTGGAGTTGCTGTAAACAAGCAAAGTGTAGTGGCTGGTTCGTTCTCATGAAGGAATATTCGATGTCTTAGCAATTCGCTGTCTATTATTCCGCCTGTTTGTCGTTGCTCGCGCGCAAGTGAGCCTACTTGCTTGTTCGTCTTATATTCATATACATCCAAGGAACAATTTAACGTTTGAAGTTACATTGCTACAGTTCCTGTTATAGCTGTTTGATTGTTTTACCTGATATGATATCAACAGATTTGTCATCAACAGTTGTCTTGCCTCATTATTGTGCAGTCAATAAATGGGAACATTTGCGTTTTGTATGCCCGTCGCCAATCCTTTCTTCCTGCCTTCATAGTCGAGGAACAGACAGTTTCAAGTGTTTCACAGTGAAGCTTAAGTCCCGGATCGATGGACAACTTCCTCCACTTTTTGTTGATGTACTTTGATGAACTTCGTGAAACATTTGATGAGATTATTGTTGTAATATGATTATTGTACCTCAGTTTTCTCATCACAAGTCTAGTACGGAGGATTTCTATAGTCATCGATTAGTGTAGTATTAATTTTTAAACAATTCTGTTTTGTAGGTATATCTAATTTTTGCATCGAGGACGATGCTTGGTCTGAGAAGGGGAGTATGTTATGAAGCTGATGTTTATAATTCTTATTCCCGTTGTTTAAGGTTCAAGGTTCTCCCACACATGAATTGTGTGAGTTCCAAGTTATTTTGTCTACTAGTTTAATTGTTGTAATGGTTTCTCGCTGTGGGCATGTTTGGGAATTCCTGCTGACTTTGGCTGGGAGCTCCCTGATTTGTTTGGAAGTTCAATATTCATTGTGTGTTCGCGTTGGTATATTTGGGTATTCCTGAATGGGCAACGTCTAGAGTAGTAATTCATATTCCCATTGTCTGTGAACCCAAACAAGTCTGCAGATAGGGTATTTAACTCTGAGCATTTAGGCTTGTGAGTTAGTCGGTAGCTGGTAGACAAGTTGAAAGTATGTAGTTGGTTGTTCAGCTGATCGCTAGTGGTTTATGAGATGTGAAGAAGAATATGTGTAAAGCTATCAACCGAAGATTAAAGCCGTTGTCTTAGAGTCTTGATGCCTGCTGACTAGGCGAGTGTGCCTACCGCTTGAGTACGTCTGCCTGGAGAAGTCCCCCACACACTCGGCGAACAAACTCACCGATTCTAAATGGAAAACCTACAAGAATCTTAACACCATCATTCATATATGTTGCTATGTAAATAATACATAACAGGAATGCTTTTTGAGCGCCTCTTTTTACCGTATTATTCTTCAACCTGCGCCTTGTTTAAAAAATGATTTATAACGGTTAAGGATATTCTTGAGTCTTATAAATTTATGTTTTTACAAAAATGTCGAGAAAGGAGATGCTAGCAGGGAATCTTTAGGAAGGTGAATTGTTTTTCAGCTAGTACATCGTGGTCATGCTATTTTTTATTCGTTATCGTATCAACAATTGTTTCTATCAACAGATCCAGTTACCATAACACGTATTTCGCCCCAAACACCCCACGAGTCTTGGATTTCACAGACGGTCACATTTAATTGTGAGGCAGAAGGTGTCCCACTTCCAACAATTACCTGGAAAAAAGCGGATAGAAGTGAAATAAGGAAAGTTACAGCCACTCAGAACACAGAAAATGTACAGATGACAAGGGACTCTGATTTTGGAACATATACATGCGAAGCTGGGAATGGCATAGGTGCTGCAGATACAGGCACAGTGGAAGTGAAGCAAATAAGTGAGTAGGTCTCCCACTGCATTTTTGTCTTCTATAGAAGGTAGAAGACCAGAACATACTACCACAGGATTCTGCGCAAACGTTAGTCTAGGTGATCACGTGATTTCGAGTGCCATTTGGAATAAATTAGCTTGAGTAAATTTTTTCTGACTCACAAAACTCGGGCGAGTGCAGTTTGTGGTCTTTGAAAAAAATTCAAGAGCTTATTTATCCCAAATTGCACGAGAAAAATCATGTGATTACTTATTAATAATATACACGAAACAATTGCGAAGTTGTTTAATATCAAAATTTTGCAGAAGCAACGCAGGTGAATCATGTGCAAAAACATTTATTCATCACGCCTTCAGTCAAAACAACAGTTTTGTCAATTTTTTTTAAGCCGCAAAACCCGCTAAACAGTTATGGGTTATATCTATAAGGCTACTTTGTTTATCAAGAGTCTATCAAAGACGTTGTAATCATTACCTTCAGTATTTCTGGTTCATAATCTTCGCCTTGCTTGTTTTTGCTTTCTCGGTGTCAAATGGCTTGATTAAAGTGTAAATTCAACGGGCTTATAATTTTCGATTTCGTCGGTACAGGCAATTCCCTTCTCCAGACATCACTTTCTTGAAATAGAAGGGCAAAAAGTAAAACTTTTCGCCCTGTTCTAATTTTTAGAGCTGTTTTTCAGTTCTCTTATTGTTGCGGTTGCGAAAGAATACCTGCTCTGAACGGCGGCCATTGTTTTCCCTCGCAACTCATCGATGTACTTGATCTTTGCGCCATTCAGAGGCCGCGTTTGATTGGCTCAATTTCAGTGCCTTTGTTTATCAACCAATCAGAATCCTCCGTTTATTTCTCTTATTTGCACTGTATTTCCTTTTTTCTGCACCGAATTACCCTTTTTCTGCATTGTGTTTCGTACAAACTGCATTTCTCTTGGCCAATCAGAATCGAGAAAATTTTTCATGTATTTTATTAGCCCCGATAAAAGCTTTTTGTCAATTGCTTTTTTTCCTTTGCAGAGTTAAATGTTATCTATGTTGGCAGCATTCGCTTACAAATGGCATAAAACAGACAGCAAAAATGCTTTATCCACAAGCAACGGGGCGGTTAATCGTATTCAGCAGTAATGTAGTCAAAAGAGAGGTTTTTGAGGTGGTCTATTTTAATATGATGATGGATGTTTTGTCTTCGTTTAGAGGCACCAGGTTTGCCGATCATCTCGTTAGCAGATGCAGATATTCAAGCCACTTTACTGACAGTAAGATGGACTGCACCAGCTAATGGAGGGAGTCCAATCACCGGATACAGAGTGGTATTACTACAAGATGGAAAGACGATAAGGAATGGAAACACTGATGCTGCTGCTACAAGTTTTGTCTTTGACCTTTTGGACAAAAGCACCAACTATACTGTGAAGGTCTTTGCAAAGAATAAGGTGTTTGAAGGAAATGCCAGTAAAATGACGATCCAGACAAAGTATGAAGGCGAGTACTCCTCGAGAGCTGAGTGTCAGATGGTGCTGTCTTGATTCATTGTGTTGGATTATATTTATAAATCTGGGCGTCATATTTTTTGATAGTACAACCTCAATAAATTAGTGGCATGTACTCCGTTCTGTAACAGGCTTTTGCAGTTGTAACACGTGTTCACACACTCTTCGAAACCCTATTAAATTACTCACGGGTATCGGAACCTATTACGTATACCCTCGAAATTCAGTTCGGCACGTGGATATCGTATTTCGTCAAATAAGCGCCCGGGCGCTTACTTAGAATTTCGGCCAAAAGAGGGGACGCTTATTCGAAGGAGGGCGCTTAGTCAAAGGGGGCGCTTATGAGGTATTTCTTAAAACGAACTAATGCACATACAAGAACTCTTCAAGCACAAGGAAAATAGACTGTTTTCCTACATACACTGATGCCGGTGTAGTTGAACCTCAAAAGATGACAAATAATGTGACAATGGAAACAGGTTTTCCTCATATCCCTACTATTTGAGAAAGTAAAGGGGGAGGGAAGGGGCGCTTATTCGAGGGAATATGATAACCGTCTGAAGCCCTAAATAAGGTGGCCTTTCATCAGCGTTTGTTATAGAATTTCCATTTATCTTTGGTGTATACACACACGTTCAGTTCAGTTCAGTTGTTTTATGATATATTCTCCTTGCTTTCCAATCTGTGAATTTTTCCATTTATTGGCGATCGTGCGTTGATTTTTCACGGTGTTCTCATGTGCACCTCTGGACCACAAGAGAGGTGTTACAGTACCTTATGATAGGAAATTAACGCTCATGTTAATTAAGGCATATGAAATTAACACGAATTAAGGGGAAAATAAAGGAAATTAACGCGAGAGAGATGCTAAAATTTCAATATAACTATAAGGGAAATTAACGTGACATACTCAAAGAAACAGATTTTTTGAGACAACGGGAACAAATTTATTTTAACACCAAGTGTAAAAATCCGCTACGCAAGATATGTTTCATGGAATTTTCCCTAAACGTAGGGGTTAAGCGAAGGAATCTGGGCACTTCGAGCGTTCTTTACAATGTCCGTGAACCCGGCGGGATCTCCATCATGATAAAATAATGCTTTTCCTTTTTCAGAAATATTGTAAACATTTTAACTTTGTGAAAGATTCATCTGAAATACAGAGCGCTAAAAAACGCTATTGTTCCCTAGTTGTCAAGAATGTCTGGAGTGTATCGAGAATTTGAGACAAAATTATTTCAGGCCTCTGAAATTAACGCGACACTAAATTAATGGCGCGGAAATTAAACCTAACAAAAATTAACGCGACTTAAATGAACGCCATTTACACAAATCGGCATTAATTTATTGAAGGGTTAATTTCCTATAATAAGGTACATCATGGCAAAAAATATAACAGGAGTTCTTGAGCCTTTTTAATAAACTCAAAGTTTGCACTTTATCCAGTTTAAAACTTTTATTATTATATATATTTTTTTAACTTAACAAAACACGCTTGCTCATTTCAGTGATTAAGCAGTGCTTTTATCCAGATAGATATAACAACAACTTTGATATAGATTGTCACACTCACAACGTTTTAAGTCTTACTTAAACTTTAAGTTAAAGCCAAGAGTGGGAATTGATTGAAGGAGGATCTCGTTTTGTTTGGTATAAACGAGAGGTTTTTGATGTAGTTTTTGAAATATGCTGTTCGAAGGGAGTGACCCTTATGAAGATTGATGATATCTTTTTTCGATTGGGCTGCGGGAAGGTAAAGTGTTAGATTCTTATCTTCTCATTTTATTCATTCACTATTAAAATGTTGTTTATTTGTGTCGATTAGGAGCCCCATCTATTGTAGAAATTATAGACTTGCCCGCTGAAACTGAGGAGCTTGAAGTAACAATACAGTGGAATGAACCGCAAAACAATGGAGCGCCGATCACACAGTACAATGTATATCAAAGAACTGTGACCGATGATGGTACACCGCCACGGAACTGGAACCTAATAAGCAAAATAACGAACCTCTCACACGGAAGCGTGGTTGTTCAGTTGGAAAAAGGCAAAGAATATGAATTTGTGGTGACTGCTAAAAACAAGTTTGGAGAAAGTTTGCGAGTGGAGAAGAACGCTAAGAAAATTTTGGTGTTGGGAGGTAGGTGCATTTGTCTGTCTCTTAAGTACACTAAGGGAAGAGGCTTAGGAACGCTTCGGTTCTGTTTGAAATTACTTTTCTAGTTTACCGGCCAATTTAGCCTACGTAGCAGGCGTAGGAAAGGGCGGGGGAGGGAGAGGGAGAGGGAGGGAAAAAGGGAAAGGGGATTGGGGAGAGGAGAGAGGGAACGCCTGCTCTAAGAACCCAGGGTTTTGCATTCCGCCCACCGATTCTCTTGTAATGCGATTACGTCTACTGTCAATTAACTGTTAATGCGTTCACCAATCAGACAACGTAAGGCGAGCCTTCGTTGCGTGGAAAGTTTCGCTTTACAATCAGACGACGTAAGGCGAGCCTTCGTTGCGTGGAAAGTTTCGCTTGCGGGAAGCGTGAAATCGTGAATATTTATCGAGTGCTGGAAAAGTTAAAAATCTCACCTCGGGACAACCATGATTTAGCGTGGAAATGTCCGCAACTCTTACGAAGAGTTCGAAACGGGAGAGAAAAAAGAAGGGCAGTGAATGCAACGATCGTTGCAGATTCTGTGGTGTGGCGTTTGGGAATTTATCTGGTTCAAGGGCATCTTTCGGCGATCACAAAGAGCACAGTTTCCATATGGCATTGATCGCAAATATCGCAAACGATCAGAATGCGTTTGAAGAAGTCGTGGCCGCAAAATAAGAAATGCCGCAGTGTTATACTGTTTTATTAAGACAACTGTAATTTCCAGTAATGCCATTGCTATTTCGGCATTTTCGGCGACAATCTGTGAGACCGTGGAGGAATCGATGCGCAAGAATGTAGCAGCAAACGTCAACTTCCAACGACGATTAACCCAGGAACAAAAACAAGAAAAAGGCGTAAGAGAAGCAAATAAAGATCCAGCGGAGCGGGGAGTTTCAAAGAAGTCGCTGTAGTTTTGTGTGGAGAATGCTGTCGCGGAGATCGAAAACAGAGATGAACTGAAGGTGACAACTTGTCGGAGAATACCGATTTGTTATTATCCAGCACAGAATCAACTGGCAACTCATCGGCCACAAATAGCTGAGACGTTTCAATGTAAATTACACATGGAGTCGATCAACATTTCTGGAAAGGGCTTCTCTTTAATTTTTTCTGCGGTTGCATACAGAATTTGTATACACCGCTGCGAATTTCATCATTGCCATTAGCAGCGTAGTTCAGAGATTTCATCTGCAGTTAGTCTTCGATTAACATTTTCAGGGAAGAAATGACGCGAGAATCGCTGCATTTAATGCTTACTTCGTTGCCGGCGTTTAGATAACGGCCAAATTTGTGATTCCCTTGGTCACTATATCTTATAACTAATTTTGTTACTTTAATTTTAGCTCTGGTCAGCACATACAAACATTTGGTAAATCAAACTCTTCCCGTATCCAGTGGGTAAAACCTCCAGGATGTCTCTGCCGGTTAAAAAAACCGTTATGGCTGATTCATGGTCTGGTTTGAAAATAATGTTTCTCATACTGACGAGATTTAAATCTCTTAGAGCACGTTTGCGTCCCGCCACCATCATATTATTTTTGTTGAAACTGTGAAACTTACATTTCTAAGTTACCCATTGTCTCTCAGCCAATGGGAATTTTGCGGCAGCCAGCGACCGCAGAAATGAAGAAAAGGGGGTTCTAAGAGCAGGCGTTCCCTCTCTCGTCTCCCCAATCCCCTCTCCCTTTTTCCCTCCCTCTCCCTCTCCTTCCCCCGCCCTTTTCTACGCCTGCCACGCAGGTTACGGCTAATTATAGCGGAGCTCCGGCGGAGCACCATACTTATAGAAACCCGTCAACTGCTTTTCTCATGGTAAAAATGGCTAGCGGTATTGCTCGTGGGCGCGCACGATGACGACGACGTCGCCCAATAATTAATTATATCCTAATAATAATCATCATAATCCAACATGGTGGCCATACTCCAGCTGATCACCTAGTTTACAGCGTACGTCTTTGATATTCTTGGTTTTCAGTCACGCAAGTAAAAAAATAAAATCATCTACCATTCGATATATAAAGTCAAGAAATTGAGATGTTGTAGAAGAGTAATAAATAAACAGCCTGCCAAAGTCTCGGGGCTGTGCGATATCCCGTACTCGAGTTTTTCGGCAAAATGTACCACTCAGAATTATAGAGTTTAGTATGGACACACCATGTTAGTGTCCCTCTGAGGTGCACAAATATGGCGGCCGGAAACGTATTAAAACGTCTGGAATTTACTTTGGATATATCAAAGGCATTCTTCTCTCTTTTGAGCTCCCAAACATTCACAAAGACGCTTCTCCTGTCATGTTGGCTTTTCAAACCTCAAAAACACACGGTGAATCAATGTTTTCGTGTACATGACATGCCGGTGAGCAGACTTGTTTATAGACCTTTTTCATAATGGCGGACGATTTTAATTATTCTTTTGTATATGTGTTAATTAGCCCTACTAACCTCACTTTAATGTAAAAATTCTATTGAATTTTGAACATGCTGACGAGGCTAGTAGGGCTCATTATCATAAGTATAAAAGAATAATTTGTCGGGCGCCATTATGAAAAGGGTCTATGTCACGCAATGTGAAAAAGCCTAAAATTCAAACTGCTCTATTTTCAAATCAAAGCACGCTACCGAGCTGAAAACATGCAAGCAGATACATTTCTAAAATGTCTTTTACGTTATAAAGCTAAAAATACAAAAGTCTGTTTAATTTTGAATTTTAGTTTTTTATGACGTCATGTGAAAACCCAGAATAGGACATCCGTGTCATAGCTAATTGACACCCGTCAAAAAAAGGTTTCCGCTGACCAGTATCACGTGACCATATCGCGGGCTCAAGTTAGAGCTCATCGAGGTCAGCTGTTTTTTTTAAGTTGACTGCTGACCAGGTAATGGTTTTCGATTGGATCGCAGGCTCAAGTCAGGTTAACTTAACCAAATCGAGACACCCAAGCCACAACGAGGCTTAATTTTTCGCGCGCTTTCTGCGGCTTGAGATTTCACATTCAGTCGGTGTCTTTATTTTGAGCAAAACAACATCATCTTCGAAGTTCAGTTTCTGCCTCTTAATTCGCGTAAAAGGCATAAAAATCAAGAACTACTTAAAAGATACTCCGGAAGGTGAATTTTCAACTGGAAAATGGAAGAGCAAAAGGTTGGTTTCAGGAAATTCTTCAAATTTTGGATCCACTTGTATGGCGCCGGGATTGTGTGGTTGAAAAACAAAATGATTTAACGCTTCAAGGGCTTGTTCACTTTACCGCGACATCTTGCAGCTCACCAAGAAAGTTCTTAACAACTCACCGGCATTAATGGGAGGACCGAGTAGCTCACACTTGGTAGAAGAAGTTCTTTCTTTGAACAAACCGTTTGCTATTTTTGTAGATGCGTGTTTTTACTATAGTGGATCGATGTGTATTTTCAAGTGGTAGAAAGTTCGTCAACACAGGTAACTTAAATAAATTGAAGCTTAGCATTTGGTTTAATCGTTGTTAATTTTGTTCAGGAATGAAACCTTTATTTTTGTCTCGACTGGATATAAATAACAATCTACTCGTTCTGGACACAAAGAAGTAGCTAGTCGAATTGTTTTTTTGATGTTTTGCAAGCAAACCAGTGTTTTCCTCCGCTTGGCTGACTGCACATGTTTTTCGGCGTCTGTGTTTCTGCAGTGTTAAGAACTGAAAGAAACGTTTGCCATTATGTCATTAACACGTAAGGGCAATGAATCCTCGTAAAATTAAGGATTAGTATCACTTATGTTTTGCGCGACGAGGGCAATTTCAGCAAATTTCTGAAAACTGGCACAAGTGATATTTACTCGGCCCCATGCGATTCAGTACCTATCCAAACTATCAGGATTGTTTTCCTTTTTCTCTTTTCTACCGCATTTAAGCTTATGTCTAAGCTTAACGTACTATGAAATATGTTTGTTAAGTCCCGGCTAAATGATCAAACATTTTCATCCGTTATCGTGTTTGTCAAGATTAACGTTTGGTGGCTAAACGCAAAACAGTTGTTGACTTCACACTAGAAGCTAAGTTCTTCTCAAGTAAGCACTTGGCTCAAGTGCACTTGAAAATCTCAAGTCGCACTTTAAAAAACTTGGCTTCACACCTAATGACAAAGTATATTACTTGAAGCACAGGCTGTCGATCATCTTTCGCCGTAAAATCCGTCCCGCATATCACAAATGCGATTCCTCGCCAGTAAAATCACGAGGCCTTCACAGAGGAATTGAGCCTTTTGTAGTTCCTATACATTTTTCCGCTATTTTTAACTCAACTTGTACTTATTAACGGAGTTGTTGTGGTGCAAAAAAATGAACAGGTTGAAAGAGTGGCTGCTTTCCATTAATCGCATTTGGTGTCAGATGAAATGAAAAGCAATAGGCTGTCTCTGTCAATGAAATTCAAATGAGAGTTTTAGTTCAATCATTTGTATCGACTATCGCTTTCTATGTATTCTTACACAGAATAAATGTTTCATATAGTTCTCCAAACTCCAGCCATCCATTTTGAATTTTTCGATCGATCTCAGCAGGTAAGTTGTTTATCCCTCGGTTCATCAGAATCGTGGCACTGTTGCACATCGCTTTCAGTTGGCTTCCATTTCCTATTGGTCAAGTGTGTTCTCAAGTGTGGTGTAGATCATACTTGGCGGCGAACGTCGGCTTCTTTGAACTACGAACGTTTCCATGGTAACTAAGTAAAGTTCAAGTAAGTACAGTTCACTCCTTCACACTCAAAGTATGTTCCAAGTGCACTTAGATTATGCTTACAAGCTCTAGTGTGAAGCCCACAAATGTTTGCCCAAACACGGGACCGAGTGAGTCCAAAAAAATGATTTTTGCGTATTATTGCTGAAATTTTCGACGTTACGTGGCTCATTTGGTTGCTTTTTAACGTTTGTGCACGATTTGTTTGTTGGGGTGGCTAAACGATCAACCATTTGTTCGTAATGCGAAATTTAGATGAACATGTCTGATTTCGATCAAACATGGAAAGCCATTTCATGCACCATTGTGAGAGGTGGCTAAACCGTGCAAAAATGCTCGTCCAACGATGTTGGATGAAAACATTTGATCGTTCTTTGATTGCTAAATTTGTTTTTGAACAAACACACGTGTCGACTGTATTGTTTTCTTGTAATGTTTTGATGTTTTTGAACCGCGGTCAATTCCTGTTGACTACTCTAAACATAAAATATTGGCGCAAAGAAAGCCATGCTGTGTTGCTCAACACCAGTAAAAAAAATAATCGTGGAGCTCCGCTTTTAGGCTTGGCTAAATCTATATATTAATTAAGCCTCTTTGCCTACTGATGGTAAGGATTAAAATGGATTGCAGCTTGAAAATATTGTACCAACTTTTTCAAGCCCTTCTCTTCTATTGCGGAAAAAATAGCCAAATACGGATAGCTTGATGTCTTTCTTCTGGTAATCGGAGGGTACCGTGATTATGAAGAACAATACTCAAGGATACTTGACTTTAATTTGAGAGCCACTCGCTGCCCTTGTAACTGACTGACAACCGATCAGATTAATAGCCAGAGATATACCATCTACTGACGTTACAAAACACATTTGACTCTTCCGCCCAGGTTGTCGAAACGTCAATGTTATCACAACAGTTCTTCTCAGGACTACACTGACTACACTGAATGTATGTGAACTGAATGTATGTGAACTGCTTGTAAATAATTTATCGTGAAACGTTGCATTTATTTTTTTTTTAGCTTTTATCTTATCAGATTTTTTCTATTTTTAATTCATGTAAGATTTTTAATATATATTTAAATATTGCTGCTGAAAAGCCCTTTTCAGGGAGCGCAATAAAGGTGTATGTATGTATGTATGTATGTATGTATGTATGTATGTATGTATGTATGTATGTATGTATGTATGTATGTATGTATGTATGTATGTACACTCACCCGCACGTCCTTTCTTTACCAAGTTGTGATATTCCTTCGTTTTGTAATTTTCGTTTGAAATTATACGTTTGTAAATGTAGCTGTCTGAAGTGTGTATACGTTTTGATTATTCCTTGTACTTACTTACGGCATGTTTATCATAAAAACCATGACTCTCTTTGTTCTGGATATCTGGCAAACAATTGAGTAATAAAAGCAATAAGCGACGGCAACTTCTAATTGAACGCTGCGAACCGGAAGCAATTCGAAATCTGAGTGCTGAACCACCTTCTCTAAGGGGCTGTTTACATGAGAAAACTCGCACCGTTGCGACTGTCATACCGGCGTGAGGTTCATACGTACCGGGGCGACTTTTCGGTCCCGGCGCGAGCTCACTCCGGTTCCCTCTCGCGGCTCTGTATTCGTTTACATGATACCACAGAAAAATGTCATGTCGCACCGGAGCGAGTTCACCCAGGTTCCTGCACCGGAGCGAGAATTTTCGTTCCGGTGTAAAATCTCGCGACGGTATCATGTAAACGAACACAGAGCTGCAAGAGGGAACCGGAGAGAACTCGCGCCGGGGCGAAAGTCGCCCCGGTATCATGTAAACACCCCCTAAGTGAAATCACAGTATCTCCGGGATCAGTACGCAAAAAAAATCGACTTGCTGAAAATAAACAAGTCAACTGGGCCTGATCATATTGCACCGAAGTTATTAAAACTCGCAGGAACAGCAGTTGTTCCTGCTTTAGTTGCTTTTTTCGATGTAGCTGAGAACGTGGAGAAAACTTTTCGTACTGGAAAATAGCCAGACTTGCACCGGTTTATAAAAAGGACGACGAAACAGACAACGGAAATTATCGTCCGGTCTCTCTTCTTATGGAGTCGGATATTAACAACACTCTCGTAAAACACGTCTTCAAGAGTAATAACCTTGCATCGGACAAGCAGTCGGCATATCGTGTCGGGTATTCGACAGAACGTTTGCTGATTCATCTCCCAGGGTCGTGGAGGAGAGCTGTAGACTCGGGAATGGCAGTTGCGGCGACCTTCGTCGACTTTAAAAAAGCATTTGATAGTGTGCCCCATAACATCTTGTTGAAAAAACTGAGCTGTGAGTTTGGAGTCAATGGTTCCTTCCTTGATTTATTACGTAATTACCTCAGTGGAAGACATCAATTTACTGTGCTAAATGTTGTAAAGTCGGATTTGTTACCTGTATCGATGGGGATTCCACAAGGATCGGTTTTAGGACCGACACTGTTCGTGTTGTTCACGAACGACTTACCTTCTTCTGTGTCTTCTGGGTCCGTTGATATGTATGCGGATGACTCTACAATACAATATTCTGTGTCGAATAAAATGCTGACCTGGCGATCGATCAACTGAATAAGGCCTTACGAGAGTTTTATAACTGGTTTCTAAACAACCCACTAACGCCACGTTCCAGAAAGAGTGAGGTCATCCTTTTCACCAAGGGGACACCAATGGGGCCTGTCGCTCCTGTGTACCTAGGAAACTCAGTGTTAAGTTTGGTTGCCAAGGCGAAACTGTTAGGCCTGATAGTAGACCAGAAACTCACCTGGGTGGCCAACGGCTTGAAACAAAGAAAAACTTTGCCAAAAAACTGGACTTGCTTAAACGTTCTCGTGTTTTTTTTACCAAGATGAATTTTAAAGGACTTTTATTTTAAAGTGATTCTTCCAGCTGTTAAGTACGGTTTAGTTCTGTGGGGCTCATGTTGTAATTCTGATCTTTTTAAGTCAATAGAAAGGTTCACTGTAGAGCGGCACGTATAATCTATAACTTACCTAGGATATGGCCTCGGAGGATGTGCTCAGATATGTTTAGTGGCCTACCTTTTCTATTTGTTATAAGTTAGATGTTTTTTTTTTATAAAGTGCATAGCGAATCCTTACCTGATATAATGTACGAGAATATTAGTCAAAATCGAGTTAGCACTTATTCCATACGTGACCAGAACCGTGTTCTCGTACCAAGGTACGAGTCAAGATTCATGAAAGATTTTCTCTCATAAAGAGGTGCATCGTTATGAAACTTTGTTAACTACAATGACAAGGAATTATCTGCGGCCCTGAATCTTAAACAGCTCATGAAGCGAGTAAGAGCTGAAGATTATTTTATAGATTTTAAGTTTGAATGTACGTCAGCATCTGCTATAAGATGTAGACAACAAAATTATATACATTACTGATTACAGTGTTCAATAACATATAATTTGTATATATGTTGATGTAGATTAGGTTAGTTTAATTCTTAAAAGCACGACCCACAAGCTTTTAGCTTTAAAAATTATCGTGTTAAATAAAGATTATGTATGTATGTATGTATGTATGTATGTATGTATGTATGTATGTTTGTATGTATGTATGTAATTCCAACTATTTCTTCTAAAAGCTAAAATGCTCTCGCCGACAGACGATAAAGGTGATATTCATAAACTATCACAGTTCGAAATCCTTCACTTTCTAGCTTACGACGGTTTTTCGTGCGATCTACACGTCGCTTGAGTAAACGTTCACAGAACCCGCGGAATAGATGTAGAATTGTGCAAAGTTAGTTTTTAGAGGACTACTTTAGCTAGTCCCTCAATTTGTGTCCTGCAAATAAAATGCCAAACCTGATTTATGGCGTGGCTGCATTATTCTCGGCTTTAAATAAGACACCTCTCTCCGATATTATTGATGTGAGTGTAATTTCAGTTTTCTGTTCCTTCATGGGGCATCATAGCCTCCTTCGAAGCTATTTGTTTGTGTCGGTCCTATTATCCCTCCCCACCAACATCTGCTGAACCGAGCCGGACATTCCATTCCCAGGAGCTGACCAATCACATTGCGGCTTTAAATTTCGGTGGCTTAGTTCGGTTCTATTCTCCCTCCCGACTGAAAAATCACTCACAATGGGAATGGAATGTCCGGCTCGGTTCAGCAGATGTTGGTGGTGAGGGAGAATAGCACCTACCTAAACAACGGCTGCGAAGGAGGCTAGGAGCATCAGAGATATAAGAATGAAACGTCATGCACGCAAAGAGCTGGTGTGCTGCTGTTAATGTTGTTGTTGTTGTTGTTGTTGTTGTTGTTGTTGCTATGTTTGCAGTATTTTGTAATGTTTTTCAGTAAAGAATCTATTTTAAGTCCGTATCTTATCTAATGCATGATATTCACACTAATACTGCACCCTCTGCAATCGTTAATTTGTCCTCGCTGAAATCCTCTATTCATGCATATTATACAAGATCATCCTTGAAAAATAATATGTACACAAGCGGTACCAATTTTTGACGCTAAATTATGGAATGAAATACCCGGTAGAATGAGAGATATGTCAAAAGAAGTTTTTAAACGAAAATTAGTTAGTATGCTCTTTGAAATATTAAAAGACAAAGATAACTGCCTTGATGCAACCATGATAACACATGAGATGAAATTTCGAAATCCTATACCTTAGCTTCTTTCAAAGCTTGCATTAAATAGATTTGTCTCTCTCGCTTTGACTTACACTTATTTTCTCCCCTTTTTCTTTACTTTTTATCTATTATCTGTAATATCTGATTTGTAATAGACACGCCACGACTAGCGTTTTTGGCCAACTGCGTGCCAAGAAATTGTACAGCCAATATCATGAAATAAATGTATTGTCTTATCAAATGAGTATTTTTCGCGTCCGCTACCTTTATCGAAGGTATTTACATATATATACCTTTATAGTGCACTTAATTTTACGGAAGCGTTTCAATCGATTAGTTATAAAATGACGACAAAAATGAGAGCTTGAGCACTAGTCGTTATTAGGAGTTGTGTTGTTTCTAAAGGGAACTCTTTTGCTCAGCCACCAAGCTGCCATCGTTTGACTTCCTTTTAAAAAGTAAATAACTAAAAGTAACGTTCCATTACTTTGGGAGTTTAAGGATATTTGCTTCGTTGAGATCCAAATTGCATTAATGAAACAACTTCATGTTTACAATTTCTATTAATCTACACAGAGGCTCCAGCAGCTGTAGTTATGACAGCGGAGAGAAATAATGATGAAATAATCCTGAAATGGAAAAAACCCGAAGAAAATGGAGGGGAATTTAAACGATATTCCGTCTATCAAAAAGTTGCAAATAATGAACACTGGAAGAATATTAAGAACATAACTGATTTCTCCAAACTTGAATACGTCGTTAAAGTGGAGAAAAGCAAGAAGTATGAATTTATGGTGACTGCGACGAACAGATTTGGAGAAAGTGCAAAAAGTAACAGCGAAATATTCAACGTATTGGGAGGTGAGATTTCGTTAAGATTATAAGTTAGGTGACCCGTTTTAGTAGCTTTTGCGAGATTTTTCCAAGGCGCGCAATGCATGCCATATTGAGGCTAAAACTCGTCTTTACACTTTGCGGATATGTGATTTATATTTTTCATATTTGATGAACGGTGGACCAATCGAACGCAAATGTCGCCTTCCGTGACATTTTGGCCATTTTGTTTACTTTGGTCGAACAGACTATACATAACACATCATCACTTAACTTGTAGTACACTCAACAAAGTTGCTTGATTCTGAATGGTTGAGCGGAGTACAACTAAACCCCAAGTTGTACTCCGCAGGAGTACCTATTACGTTTCAATGGCAACGACCCGTGAACACAGCCAAATGTGCCGGGCAAATTCAAACGTTTTGAAGGCTGAAATTAACCACGAATTGTGATCAGGTTGGTGCAATTTCCTATACAAATGGATTCCTCGTGGCCTCGCGTGTGTACTCTGATGACGCACGCCGGATGACGTCAAAACGTGGTAAGAACAAAGACGTGCGCTATGAACCGCAGGCGAGTAGCGTGACTGGTGTTCTTACAACGTTTTGAAGTCCTCCGTGCGTTATCAGAGAACACACGCACTGCCAAATGAATCTATCTTCGGTTTATGACGTCATTGGTGCGTCTGTACTTTAATCGCAAACTCATCTAGACTAATCCAAACTGGAGATTTACACCGTTGATTGTATAATGCATTATAGACTGGGTGTGACCAGTGTAAAAAATCTCGCCTTTTGGCCTCTTTTGATTTGCGTTCAAACTTCTGATTCTTGTCTCGCAGCCATATGTGGATGCAGTGCAAGTTGCATTCCAGAATTGTAAGCAAACTTTAAGCAATTGTTGGGTCCATGTTACAGTCAAACCTCTACTAAGCGTTCACCCTCGGGAAAGAGCCAACTGACCGCTTAAAAGAGGTTTTCCGGAATGTAGTATATAATAACGTAAAATGGAACTATGGTATGTATACAGTATATTGTATCGGTTAACAACAACAGTGACACAGAATATGAGAAAAACGTCAAGTAATTACATTTTCAAGGAAGTTCATGCCTATATTTCTAATATTGGTTGTAAGGCAATTGCCTTTCTTGTAAACCGCATCATAATCAACGAAGTTTTGCCATTCATTATGAACCTCTCTCATGCTGATTACGTGCATGTAATGTTGTTTGATGAGCTGTTAAGGGAAATTCGGGACATGTTTTGCCTATCGTGGTGTCAAAATATCGCATGATAATTGACAACGTGACCGCTTAACAGAGGTGAAATACAATAAAATTAGCCAATTGGCAATTCTGAATGGTGACCGCGTCCGCTTAATAGAGGTGACCGCTTAATAGAGGTTAAATTTACAGTAAATAAGGGGGCCGCTTTTTGGGAATTTGTTAAGTGTCCGTTTAATAAAGGGTGACCGCTTAATAGAGGGCTGCTTAATAGAGGTTTGACTATAATAACGATGGACTGACATTCTATCCAACTGGATGGAGCGTGGGAGCGAGGAATAGTAATGACCTTTCTTGATTGTCCAATTACTTACCAGGATTTTGTTTAATTTGTTGATTTTTCCCTCGATTTTGTCCACTTTTCTTTACTCTTTTCTCTTCTTTGGTGTCACAGATAAGGAACGTTCAGAGGGTGGACTGGATACTATTATTATCGCCTTGGCAACGGCTGCAGGTTTTCTTCTTATTCTTGGACTGATCTTATTTAGTATTTGGTGGAAACGAAGGAAGAATTCAGCGGATGGTGAGTAGGAAGTATTGTTATGTCATCGTCATTTTGTACCTTCTAGTAGTACAGTGGAACCCCGCTCTACGGACACCCTTATATAACGGACAGTTTCGTTTGTCCGACAAAAAGCTGAATTGTTTTCTCTAAAATTAACCCACTTGACACCGGTTAATACGGCCAACGGACATTTTTCTGCGTCCTGAGTCACAAAGTAACTCTCATATAACGTCAACCTCGCTTACAGGGACACTGGCTGTCTGCACACTGTGTATTTTCAAGGAGCCTAAATTCAAATTACTGAAAGAAGCTCTGATAATGCTGGAGGAAGTGACTGAGTATCTTACCAGTGCTAACAGAAACGGAGAATGGCCTTTGCAAAGGTTCTTTCTAATATCCAGTCCACCTGACAGAGTCGCAAACTAAAAGCCTCAGTACAAAGTAAAGTCACAGACCTTTAATTTTAAATGATTCCAATGTCGTGCTTCAGGAACAACACTTAAAAGATTTTACTTTGAGACTATAATAGATGATCGTGAGTTAAGCCGTACAGAAACAAGGTTTTTTTTTTCATAAAAAATGTCTGCTTTGTCTTTATATCGATAAATATATGTCCGTGACGTTTTTTTTCTGAGAGCCCTCTTAATACGGACACCCGGATAATACGGACATTGTATGTCCCCTTGGTGTCCTATTAACCCGGTTCCTCTGTATTACAGCTGGTCTGGAGGAAAAGTTGTATTAACGGAAATACTGATAAGCAAACAACACCACAGCAAAAATAGTCACTCTCTGTGATGTTTCCACATGATCTTGCGATGTTAGGAAAATCATTCAAGGCAAGTGTCAGTGGAGCATTTTTCAAAACTGCACAGCAAGTAATAGAAAAAAAACTTAGCTGGCCTGTTAAACCTGAAATACCAACTTCCGTTAACAAAATTAATGGTGCTTATAATGACCTATTACATGTACATGTAACAATTTACGAAATTCGCAATACTAAAGGAAGGCGTACCCAAAGTTGGTGCAATTTAGAAATCTGTGGTCTTAAATGACGATCTTCATTTTCTTTCCTGCAGGCGGATCATCTGCAGCTGACTTGTGAGTATAAAATTTACTTAACTGTTGAGTGTAATTTCCTCGCCATCTATAGGAAACTGAAAATACTTCTTTACAGAGAAGTTCTATTCGGAAATGCACGACCTTAAGTACGAATTCGTCTGGGACGGTCTTTAATGTTGGAATAACCTGTTATGCTACTGCAAACTTATCTTCACCCTCAAGAAGTTGAAGTTGATTTTTATTGACGTGCTATTAAAAAAATACAGAATTACCTGACCCGCAGGTAGCATAGCTAATCTAGGCGGGCCAGGAAATAAGGAAAGATGAAAGACTGCTAAAAAGAATATGTTGATAAGAAAATAAAGTTGAGATTAAAACGACAACAACGTTGAGAAAAGGAATAAAAAGAGAGAGTAAAAGTCCGAATAAAGAGCTGATTCGAGCATCAAACGAAGACCAAACCTTCACGTGGCATTATTACGATTCTATCCACAGGCATTAAGACAGCACGTTATAGTTAAGAACACGTTTGTTTACCCTGCATATAATTTCTTCTTGACTGTAATACGAATAATCAGACTCTAAAATTTCAAATAAGAATGCGCGAATTCTCGTTTTAAATTTATCTTTAGGCAAATTACGAATATAAGTTGGTATCTCATTCCACACTTTCGCACCAATTCTCGAGAAAGCATACTTTTGAATCTCTAGATTTGATTTTTATATATAAAAATTATGGGACTTTGAAAATCTAGCATTGTATGAATGAACAGGAGAAGTGGGAAGAAACAAGTCTTGAATGTTTTGGAGGTAGAAAGTGATTACTTATATCGTGCATCGTTTCCAAAAGTAGTTAATACTGTAATAACGAAAGTTCAGTGGTAAAATCTTTGCATCGAGAAACAACGGAATTGCATGATCTCGAAAGTTAGCAAAGTATATGAACCTAAGGGCGCGCTTCTGAAGAACAAAAAGTTAAAATTTGCTGTGATTATTATCCTAGAAAACCGAGTCTCGCATGCACAGTCAATTTTGTTTCCCACATATGGCCTCAAAGGAGGGCCCATTTGGCTAAAATGTCAGAAATACAACATTTTTCTTCATCTTAGAGACACTGTTAAGGTAGGCACAAGTTATAGGGACAACTCACCAGCTTCTTGCTTAGTGTGTGTCGACGCTTAACTTTAATAAATCAAAAGTGGTACTACTTAGTCATTGAGCCATCGCTCCTTTTTACGGGCTCTTCAACGGTTAACGAATTACGAACAGCACCCTTTACTGAGCACCAACGAAGTTCAGAGTTGTCTTGTGCCTACTACAATGCGTTCACTTATCTGGTCATGTTCTCTTGTCATAGGCGTGGTCTCAATCCCGATGATTTTAATGACGGAAACCAGGCTGTGGATGCTGTATCCGCTGCACGACAGCTGCAGTCAATGGGACCAACGGCTGATGTAACTAATGCACAACCTTACATGTCACAACAGAAGAAGACCACGAAGAAGCTCAAGAAGGTACATTATTTTACAAGGGTGCATTTCATTTATTCACTCCCTTTACTCACTCTCTCACAAACGCGCGTATGCACGCATGCACGAACGCGCCCAGCCACCCACTCACTCACTCACTCACTCACTCACTCACTCACTCATTCACTCACTCTCTCACCCACTCACTCACTCACTCAGGCAGGCAGTCACAATATCTTGCTTCGCAAGCAGGGCTTAAAGAGGAAGGTAAGCTAGGGAAGATTGAGATGTGCGCGTGCCCCATGGACGGAAAATGCAACGACCAAAACACCATTTACCAAGCTGAGGTCACGACATCAACCTCAAGAGAGACATACATTGGACTTTGTGACACAACTTTCAAGTTAAGATACAGAAGCCATGTATACTCATTTAGGAACGAGCGGTGTAAACACGCAACCGAGTTAAGTAAATATATTTGGAGCCTAAAGCCTTATCTACAACATCAGATGGCGTAAGCTAAAAAAGGCCCGGTCATATTCCAATGTAAACAAGCGTTGTAATTTGCGTTTATGGGAAAAATACTTTATTATATGTAAACCCGAAATGTCAACACTAAACAATAGAAACGAACTGGTATCTACGTGTAGACATTCCAAGAAATTCCCGTTTAAGACAGTGCTCGCTTAGATTAACCAATCATATCCGTCTACGTGTCACGCCGCTAGGCATTGTTCTGTATTTTCAAATTTTGTGTATATTCTTATGTATCCGTTATTTTTGGCAGTTGCCTGATAATTGCTTCGCAAGAAGCATGAAACTCTGAGGCTTGTAGGGATAAAAGAGTAGTTTTTTCAACTTTTCAATATATATACTAAAAACAATGAAAACCCAAAGTCTTCTGTTACTTTGCTTTTGCGCTACGCGTTTCAACAGCGGTGAAATTAAACGCGTAGCGCAAAAGCAAAGTAACAGAAGACTTTGGGTTTTCATTGTTTTTAGTATCATCATTCGACACAGAATTCGAAGTTTATATATATATATATATATATATATATATATATGTATACTTGTTTCTTGGGTAGAATGTATTTCGTAGAGCGCTCAACTCATTTGATTGAGGAGCATTGACTATAACTTCACAGGAGTTCAAGATTCAGGAATAATCATCGTTTTATTGCGACAGTGCTGTTTCGTATGGTTCAAAATTATATGACCACACTCATCAGGCAACTTTAACGATTTTCTAACGAAAATCGTTAAAGTTGCCTGATGAGTATGGTCATATAATTTTGAACCATACGAAACAGCACTGTCGCAATAAAACGATGATTATTCCTGAAGCCTGAACTCCTGTGAAGTTATATATATATATATATATATATATATATATATATATATATATATATATATATATATATATATATATATATAGTTAATACGTTAAGACAGATTTTTACCCTGAGGGAGGTTTCTCGTGTTTGAATATTATAATTCACCACCTTTTCAACACTGCATCTTGCAGTACTAACTTGAGTCATACTTCACCTCAAACCAACTAGTGACCTATTTGGCTATTCATTCCACTAAGTACTTGTGCAGCTTCATTTTGTTCAGTCCTTGATGATTTTTTTCGTTCTATTAAGCCATTATCAGCGTAACTGGGTACCGATTTCAAAGAGCAATATTCTCGTGAGTAGCAGCTGCCGTTGTTAGGGTTCAACTCTACTCGCATACAAAACGTTTGCCCTCAAACTTTGCTCATGTCACTATCTTGGTTCATAAGTAAATGGAACGACTTTAGTTTTTGGAAATACCTTAAAACATATTTTTTTAGAGCAAACAACAGTCAGATCCGCTAAATGCCCAAGTTTGAGCGTGCCCAGAGTCGAAACAAAGCTAAGAGCCAGTCTCAAACAAAGAAAATAATCGTCAATAGACCATTCGACATGCCTTCAGTATGTAACGGGCGGCCAAAACATTAAAAAAAAAAATAGCGAGAGAACTTTTACTGCTAGTAAAAATGCTTTTGATTAATTATTGACTGTGTTACTTTGACGATTTCCAAGCAATATGGCCAGGATGACTGAGTTCCTTCTTCCTTAAATGTGGATCTCAAACTCTAGATTCATTTAATCCATCACTCACTCGCGCACGCACCCACACACGCATGTAGCCATTTATTCATTTTATTCATTCATTCTGACGTGTATGGAAATAACTGCTGTCTAAAACATAATCAAGATATGTTATTTCTAAATCTTCTTTTACAGTAGTCACGGATTTACTGTCGTGCACAGCCACTATATCGTACACGTTTGCATTTTCTTTTCTTTCTTTCTTTGTTTGTTTCCATTTTTTTTAAACGAAAAAAGGCTTAATTCAGTTAGCAACATATTATCATTTAGTCTGGTTCCACGCTTATTCCTAAAGCAGACCAACTGGTCAACCTCTCTACAACACAATAATAACTTGTTTGGAACAGGTCTATTTAACTGTGTTATATAGGTTAAGGACGAACAAATCAAACACTGTGTAAAAAAGAATTTCACAAGCGAGAAAATCCAAGCAAAGACGTGAGAGCAAACCCAGAAAAGAACTCCAGAAGATACCAATCTCCCTCCCGCACTAGACCCTCTAGGAAGCCATCCCACTCCTTTGCGAGCCTCCTCAGCAAAAGAAAGCAAACTTTTCTTGGAAAGACAAGGAATGTAAGAAAGCAATTACTTGTACGCACCTGCACCGAGTTAGAAGGACACCGTACATTCAAAAAATTAGACACCTCGAGGTTGACAGAATACCGGCTCCCTTCGCTCCCTTCTGGTCCCTACCAGAGCGTCCCTAGTGTGCAGGATGATGATGATGATAATTAGTTTATAGAGCGCAAATTTCATACAATGTTCAAATGCGCATAACAATTTAAAACTAAAAAAAATTGATACATACAAAATATTACAAAAATTGAATAATAATAATAATAATAATAATTATAATAGGTGATATAAAAAATTACAATGCAGTTATGATAAATTGGATAATGGCATGCTGTGTTCGGACGCCAGAATTTCCCGTAGTTGTGCTAGTGTTTGGCGCGTAACGGATTTAATGGAATAAACACCCACCCTCTAATAAGCGTCCTCCCCGAAATAAGCGTCTACCCTGTCGGTGAAATTAGTAAACAAGCGTACCCTCTCGAATAAGCAACCCCTCCCCCTTAATTTCGTAAATAGTAGGGATTCAAGGGACACCTTTATTTATAATCTTTAAACTTCACTGTACTTCAGCATCAGTACATGTAGGAGAACAGTCTATTTTCCGTTAAGTCACTACAGTTATTTCTATGTCCATGTCATTGCAGAGTTCTTTTATGTGTAGTATCCAAATTAAAGTTACTGTACAGTTCGTTGATTAAGCGCCCTCCTTCGAATAACCGCTTCCTTTTGACCGTAATTTTGAATAAGCGCCCGGGCGTTTATTCCAGGAAATATACTACCGACATTGGCTCGACCACAGAGTCGTTGAAATCGAAAATTCGGGACTTAAAAGTCCCTGAAATGCCCCTTTAATCATCGCAATCACCCGAACTCGACAGAAAACATAACGTATTGATTCAAAATGGCCAGTATGAAATTTTCCAAAGTCCTTGAAAATTTCAGAGGAAGGGGTGGTAAAGAAGACGCGGAATGGAGTACCATAACCTTTAACAGAGGGTGTGCACAGTTAAATGTAGGCCATTTTAAGTTGAATAGCGTAAGTAAAATAAGATGAAATAGATAATAATATTAATTTTTTGGATGTTCAAAAACAAAGGTTTTTTGAAGCTGGAAATGTTGCTTTCTTGTGAAGAGGAAATCGGCAAGGGCTAGCTTGTAAAATTCCCTTTGAACTAGTTGAGACATTTGATTCAACCACCAAATGACTACTTAGTTTACCGGCATCCCAGGATAGTGCAGCTTCCTTTCCTTGAGATTTTCACGTTTAAACGTCTATGATTTTAAATATGTTCCCTAGTCCGCTTTTCCATTCCAGCTTTTCAGAATAGCTTTTTGGTGGATTTCTCAATTACAAGTGCAGCAAATTGAGGGCAGTTCTCACTGATTCGTTTTACCAACATGCTAATAAGAATTCACCGCTTTTCACCATAACTGATTATTATACTACTTGACCCGATTCTGTTTTTTGTTTTTTTTTTTTTTTGTTTTCTTCATCCGTAATAACTTTAATTTAATTTAGAATTGGAACGCGCGCAACAACGTGTTCGGAGAACAAGCTTTCTCAAGATTCCAATTTAGATATATTTCGACCGACGCATCAAGAAAGGCTTAAAATAAATAGCAGACGCAGACTATAGGCCATCAAGGGAAATATTTAACGTCAATTTCAGTTTCATTTGTCGATTTCATTGCGCATTAACCCACACAAATCACAATGTGCATGCACCAATTAACAAGAGGACACAGACTGAATATCGGCCGACTAAACACGCAAAGATCAAAATCGGAATAATTGGCAAATTTTACCATTCAAACTACTTAATATTGTCTTTGTGCATGTTTCTCTGTATTTTCCCCTTAAATTGGTAAAATATTCCAATTGAGAGCGTTTACATATAAAGGAAGGTAAAATTGGTAAACAATCTAATTTGCATCATGTAGGTTTCACATTCTAAGATGCACCGAAAGTGCAAGGTCGCCGTGGGCAAGTAACATAAAAAGCGCAACATATTTTTATATTTCTATGCTGTCCAACATATGTTTAGCAAAGTGCAATCGGGTCTTAAAGTTGCCGAGTCTCGACTTGAGAAATAAACGCCAGCGAAAACAGGGTACTTTGGCATGTTTGCAAACATCGATCAAACGGATTTTGGTGCGCTAACTTTTATGAGCCTCTCAATAACAGCATTTTAAAATTAACGCACGTTTCACACCTTTGAAAGACCACGATACATGGGAATGGAGATGATTTTTTTATTTTGTGCTCTTCGAGTAGCGAGCTTGTGAAGTTCAACAATTTTCGACTCTGGGCACGCTCAAATTTGGGCATTTAGCGGCTCTGACTGTTGTCGGCTCTAAAAAAAATATGTTTTAAGGTATTTCCAAAAACTAAAGTCGTTCCATTTACTTCTGAACCAAGATAGTTAAATGAGCAAAGTTTGAGGGCAAACTTTTTTTCGACCCGAATTGCGGTGGACCGCTTTTGGAAAAACTGCTTCTTAATGAATATTTGTTCACGTAGTTTACCAAGCCTGAAGTAGGTGTCTGGTGACACTATAGCGAACGTTATTTTAACACTGCTTGTTTCTTTTTGCCTTGCCCACAACTTGTTGCTAAGAATCCATCAGCTAACAAGACGAAACAAAACACAAAATCGTCAAGCATGTCGCCAATCTACGCAACACCGATACATGTAAGTGGCGACTACATGCCACTTGACCCTTCAACACGAAATTGGGAAGTCACGCGGGAACAAGTCGATATTATAAAAGTCATCCGTAGAGGAGCCTTTTCTCTAGTTGCACAAGCAACGGTGAAGAACGCACGTGGATACCAGGAGTATATTACGGTGGCGGTGAAAATTCTAAAAGGTGTGTGCAGTTCTCTTAATCTCTATGCACTTTTCTGGCTGTGATTCGACACATACCTTTTAAAATAGGGAAACATAGAGTGACATTTGACATTTGACATTGACATTTGACGTGCCATACAAAATTGTTGCCAGGTAAATTATATATCCTTGCTTTCTTAAGTTAGAAAGGTTTAAAGTTAGGGTGATTACTGTCTCACTCGTCTCACCCTTAGCTTGAGGTGGTTAAACTAATAATTAAAGCACAATAACATTATGTCTTTGTAGCAAATGCCCCAGCTTCAGCCAGAAAGGACCTGCTGTCAGAGCTTGATTTAATGAAGAAACTGAAACCTCACCCTCACGTGATCAAGCTGATAGGATGCGTCACTAAGAGTGGTAATGAAAATTGTTTATCAGTAATTCAATTAAAAAGCTAATAGATTCTACGTTATACATTGCACACATATATTAATTGAAATTTTCTTTAAAGTTTTCAAAGGTTAAGTTACAAGGCAGATTTAAATGAAATCTTCAGAAAGAACTCTTTTCTTTTCATTTTTATTTTTATTTATTTTTTTTACTTTTTGTTCTCTAAAAGCACACATCTAAACTATATCAGATACATTTATTTACTGGTTTTGAATCCCATGTTAATGTTTGTACATGTTTAAAGAGTGTCATCAGTATCCTTAGATTGTCGAAAAAGGTATCAAAACATTTCTTCTCAAGAAATAACACACAAACTGCGGTGATAAACATGACAATAGAACGCATTGTTGGAAAACAAAAATAAAACTATATCGTTTAACTTGACGTTTCGTATGTTTCGACATACATCTTCAGAAGTGACCGTTAGGAATTAAAGTAACAACTAAATTTGAAATTTAAGATAAGTAACTAATTAACAATAACCTTGACAGAAGCTAAAAATAATTTGCATATAAAAGATGCAAACTACTAGAGATACAGCTTTTCGCTGCTTACGTTTTCATTTAAGGTAGGTTTCAATTCTCTAATTAGTAGAGTCTCCTTTATCTTGCAATGAGTATCTGACCGACCTTTCGCCAATATCTCAAAGTGGTCCCATTTTAAGTTGTGACCAGTTGACGTGACGTGGTCTGCGATAGCAAATGCATGACAGCTACTCGTGATCGCTTTAAAATATTCAGTTTTTCTGTCATGCAATCTGCGTTTTGTTTTTCCAATGTAAAAATCCTGGCAGTCCCAACAACTAGCTTTATAAACAACGTTTGACATTTGGGAACGGTTAATTCTATCTTTGTAGGGAAAAAGAGACTTAATGCGATGAGCGCTTTGGAAAATAACTTTAAGACCAATGCAGCCATTAAATTTACTAATACAGGTCTTCAGTTGTTTGGTAATAATTTTGCTTTGTACTCCTAAATAAGGTAGAACTAAGATTATTTCCTTTTTGGGGACTGTGGTGGTTGGAATCTTCGGTCTGTTTTGTTGCCTGTTCAGAACATCATTAATGTTGTAATTGACAACACCAGCAGGATAACCGTTTTGTAACAACAACTTCCTCAGTTCATTTAAACAAGACCGCAAAAGAGAAGGTGACGAACAGATGCGGAAACAACGAAAAGTGAGCGTGCGGATGAGGTTTACTTTGTATTTCCTAGGTGTGAAGGAGTCCCATTTTGTGTACAGGCCGGTAAAGGTCTTCTTTGGTTAGATGGATGTTGAGAAAGTTTGACTGTGGCGTTTGATGAGAATGTCCAGGAAAGGGATTGTATTGTTCTCTTTAAATTCAATGATGAATTTGATATTTGAGTGACAGTTATTGAGGTAGTGTAGAAAATGAGTTGCTGTGCTTTTACTGTCGAACAAGGTGAAGGTATCGTCAACGTATCGAAACCAAATAGAAGGACGAACGTTGTTGTTAAGAACCCATTTCTCTTCAAAATGGCACATGAAGATATCGGCCAAAACAGGACCTAAAGGAGAGCCCATAACCACACCGTCAATTTGGTCGTAGTATTGGCCATCAAATATGAAATGGCTTTTCTTTGTGGCAAACCCAAGCAGAACTTTCAAGACTGAGCGGGGCAGTGTTGGCGGATTGGGGAGGGCATACAATTTGTCAAGACAAATTTGTATTGTCTCATTAAGTGGAACGTTCGTAAATAATGAACTAACGTCAAACGAGTACATTATTTCGTTGTTATGGTTATACGTCTTGACCCAGTCCGCAAAACTAAAAGAGTCCTTGATTGTCAACTGATTCGTGGAGATGGGCTGAAGTATGCGTACAAGATATGATGCCAGATTGTAGTTGTAAGTGTTTATAGAGGAAACAATTGGGCGAAAAGGGCAACCAGGTTTATGAACCTTAGGAAGGCCATAGAGGACACCAGGAGTAGAACCACATGGTAGTATCTTATGGAGGGTGGCATCATCGATGATTTTATCCTTCTTTAGTTTGCGAAGATACGATATTAAGCTGTCTTCTCTAGACTTCGTAGGGTTCTGCGTAAGTTTTCTAAATTTTGTTTCATCTGAGACCAGCAGTTTCATTTTATTCAAGTAATCAAGTTTGTTGATGATTACAACCCCGTTCCCTTTATCCGGTTTTGTGATTATAATGCTGTCATCTTTTCGCAAATCAGTCAGGGCTTCCCATTCCTCTTTGCTAAGAATGTGTTTCTCTTTTGAGAAATCATATGGCTACATCTATGCGTATGATTTCTCAAAAGAGAAACACATTCTTAGCAAAGAGGAATGGGAAGCCCTGACTGATTTGCGAAAAGATGACAGCATTATAATCACAAAACCGGATAAAGGGAACGGGGTTGTAATCATCAACAAACTTGATTACTTGAATAAAATGAAACTGCTGGTCTCAGATGAAACAAAATTTAGAAAACTTACGCAGAACCCTACGAAGTCTAGAGAAGACAGCTTAATATCGTATCTTCGCAAACTAAAGAAGGATAAAATCATCGATGATGCCACCCTCCATAAGATACTACCATGTGGTTCTACTCCTGGTGTCCTCTATGGCCTTCCTAAGGTTCATAAACCTGGTTGCCCTTTTCGTCCAATTGTTTCCTCTATAAACACTTACAACTACAATATGGCATCATATCTTGTACGCATACTTCAGCCCATCTCCACGAATCAGTTGACAATCAAGGACTGCGGACTGGGTCATGACGTATAACCATAACAACGAAATAATGTACTCGTTTGACGTTAGTTCATTATTTACGAACGTTCCACTTAATGAGACAATACAAATTTGTCTTGACAAATTGTATGCCCTCCCCAATCCGCCAACACTGCCCCGCTCAGTCTTGAAAGTTCTGCTTGAGTTTGCCACAAAGAAAAGCCATTTCATATTTGATGGCCAATACTACGACCAAATTGACGGTGTGGCTATGGGCTCTCCTTTAGGTCCTGTTTTGGCCGATATCTTCATGTGCCATTTTGAAGAGAAATGGGTTCTTAACAACAACGTTCGTCCTTCTATTTGGTTTCGATACGTTGACGATACCTTCACCTTGTTCGACAGTAAAAGCACAGCAACTCATTTTCTACACTACCTCAATAACTGTCACTCAAATATCAAATTCACCATTGAATTTAAAGAGAACAATACAATCCCTTTCCTGGACATTCTCATCAAACGCCACAGTCAAACTTTCTCAACATCCATCTAACCAAAGAAGACCTTTACCGGCCTGTACACAAAATGGGACTCCTTCACACCTAGGAAATACAAAGTAAACCTCATCCGCACGCTCACTTTTCGTTGTTTCCGCATCTGTTCGTCACCTTCTCTTTTGCGGTCTTGTTTAAATGAACTGAGGAAGTTGTTGTTACAAAACGGTTATCCTGCTGGTGTTGTCAATTACAACATTAATGATGTTCTGAACAGGCAACAAAACAGACCGAAGATTCCAACCACCACAGTCCCCAAAAAGGAAATAATCTTAGTTCTACCTTATTTAGGAGTACAAAGCAAAATTATTACCAAACAACTGAAGACCTGTATTAGTAAATTTTATGGCTGCATTGATCTTAAGGTTATTTTCCAAAGCGCTCATCGCATTAAGTCTCTTTTTCCCTACAAAGATAGAATTAACCGTTCCCAAATGTCAAACGTTGTTTATAAAGCTAGTTGTTGGGACTGCCAGGATTTTTACATTGGAAAAACAAAACGCAGATTGCATGACAGAAAAACTGAACATTTTAAACCGATCACGAGTAGCTGTCATGCATTTGCTATCGCAGACCACGTCACGTCAACTGGTCACAACTTAAAATGGGACCACTTTGAGATATTGGCGAAAGGTCGGTCAGATACTCATTGCAAGATAAAGGAGACTCTACTAATTAGAGAATTGAAACCTACCTTAAATGAAAACGTAAGCAGCGAAAAGCTGTATATCTACTAGTTTGCATCTTTTATATGCAAATTATTTTTAGCTTCTGTCAAGGTTATTGTTAATTAGTTACTTATCTTAAATTTCAAATTTAGTTGTTACTTTAATTCCTAACGGTCACTTCTGAAGATGTATATCGAAACATACGAAACGTCAAGTTAAACGATATAGTTTTATTTTTGTTTTCCAACAATGCGTTCTATTGTCATGTTTATCACCGCAGTTTGTGTGTTATTTCTTGTTAAGCTACGATGGCCAAAGACAAAGAGTATTTACAACATTTCTTCTCTTATGTACGAACTGGCTACATTACTCTTAGTCGCCATTTATTAATTAAGCCGGTATTTCGTTTTTTATAGACCCTCTTTTGGTCCTCATTGAATATGTACCTTTCGGTGACCTGTTGGGATACTTGAGGAAGAGCCGGGGACGAAATGACATATATTACAAAGACCCGGATGTAAAACCGCAGACCAGTTTGACCGTCGAACAGCTCATGAGGTTTGCATGGCAGGTTGCTGATGGGATGTGCTATTTGTCGTCGAGAAAGGTTTGCTTGAAATAGTCTATGAATTCCCCCTAACCTTCCTTTTCCCAAGACTAAAACAAAGCACAAAAAAGAGGTAGTGTACCTATATACAGTAATAATGGCGTTGACGTATAAAAGGTTAGAGGCTATCCGAAGAAACACATGATATCTAAAAGAATACAAATGTTTACATGTGCTGAAATCATATTGCAGGTCTTTAATTTGGAAGAAAAGTTAAATTTGTTTGAAATCATCATGTGTTTTTTAGATTATCCACCGTGACTTGGCAGCGAGAAACGTTCTCGTTGGTGAAGGAGAGAAGTGTAAGGTGACAGATTTTGGGATGGCCAGGAATGTGCAACAAGACGACATATACACGAGAAAAAGTGGGGTGAGTGTGAAGCATAGACAAAAAATGAGGGCATAAAATGGAACATTAACCTATACTCGGGCTCTCAGTCATTGGTACAAAGGTTTGAAAATGACATTCTCCTTGAAAAATGACATTCTCCTTAATATGGAGGCGCAAAAGGTAACTCTTTTAGTGCTCCTTGATCTTAGCGCTGCATTTGATACAGTTCGGCACGAGACCCTGCTGAGTCGTCTGAGCTCGAGGTTTGGAGTGGATGGCAAAGCACTTGACTGGTTCGCGTCATATTTGGCAGATCGTTCACAACGCGTTGCCGAGAATGGAGGTGTTTCATCTACCTTTCCCCTGAGGCAAGGGGTTCCACAAGGGAGCTGTCTTGGCCCTATCCTTTTTACCGTATACACAAGTAAGCTATTTGACATAGCTGAAAAGCATCTGCCAAGCGTTCATTGCTATGCTGACGATTCACAGTTGTATTTGGCGTTCAACCCGAATGTCCCAGGCGACGATGAGATCGCGCTTAACGCTATGTGTGACTGCATTAAAGATCTAAAGGATTGGATGATCAGGGATCAGTTAAAGCTGAACGACGATAACACTGAATTTTTACTTATAGGCACCAAACAGCAGCTTGAGAAGGTTAACTTTAGTAGTATCACCGTTGGTGACGTACTCATAGAAGCTAAATCTGAAGTTAGGAATCTTGGGTCATGGCTTGACTCTCATTTTAACATGTCTATCCATATTAGTAAGCTTTGTGCCTCGGCCTTTTACCATCTACATAATATAGGTCGTATTCGTTAGTTTTTAAGTCTAGATGCTACCAAAGCTCTCGTGCATGCGTTTGTCACATCACGCGTAGACTATTGCAAGAGTCTTTTTTATGGTCTGCCTGCCATACAAATCAACAAAGTGCAAAGTGTTTTAAATGCTGCTGCGAGGCTAGTAAGCCGCGCTCTGCGCTATTGTCACGTAACACCCTTTTTGCGCGAGCTGCACTGGCTACCGGTCAGACAGCGGATTAATTACAAGATACTGCTTTTGACGTTCAAGACCACCCACGGGAAGTCGCCAGTTTACTTGCAAGAGCTAATTTCAGTTAAGATGCCAGGGGCGTATAGGTTAAGATCATCTTCTAGTGGTCTCCTACTTAAACCGCCATCTTTTTGAACTAGAGCCACCTTGGGCGATAGGTCATTTCAAGTAGCAGCACCAAAATTGTGGAATGCTCTGCCGCATGACATCCGCTCTATTTCTAACATCAATACTTTCAAGCGCCATCTTAAGACACACCTGTTTAGCAACGCTTTTAATCACGTATAATATTTTTTTCTTATTTTTTAATTTTTATTTTATATTGTACATGATAAATCTTTTTAAATTGTATCATATGTAAAGCGCATTTGATCATATTTACATGGAAAATGCGCTATATAAGTTTTTAAATTATTAAATTATTATTATTATTACATCTTCTGAGTATGTTAGTCATGAGCTTCCAATTTCTTGTTGGGTTTTCATCAGTATTTCTGTGGCTGCTAAAATATGCCCGTGGCCTTTTTCATCGTGCATCGTCGATTAAGATTTCAAATACTGTAATAAGTCCTTCCTTTAATCCAGCTTACTTTAATTTTTGCCTAAATATAACGTATGACTCGGCACGATACGAAGTTTGTTTTCAATTCACAGTAATTCAAAATGGAAGACTTAGCTCATGTTCATACCAACGTTAAAGGAAGCCGATCGAGTCAAAAGAAAGTTGGAGAGGAGAGTTTGGTTTTGAAATGTTTTTCTGTATTGTTTATGCCGACCTTACGCAATGTGTACTTCTTCACTGAAGGGCCGCCTGCCTGTCAAGTGGACTGCTTACGAGGCTTTGCTGTACGGAAGATATACAACCCAGAGTGACGTGTAAGTTCTTTTATTTGCAAATAGACAGTATGGGAAGAGATTTTAGTTAGTCTGCATATATGTGTGGAAAGTTAGTGGCAGCATCCCGACCCGAAAAGGTATGTTGCTATCTGAACTGTAGTGTATCGGTCAAACAGCTCTCCATTTGCGCAGATGTTACCTGCTCTTCTTTTATGTTTTCTTGTAGGTGGAGCTATGGTGTCTTGCTCTACGAGATTCTCACCGTCGGTAGGTTAATTTTGCATATTTTGTTTTTAAATAGCGAGTCTCCTTACACTATAACAGAAAGATTGTGGGTGCTTACAAAATAGTTGCAACGGCGACGAAATTGATCTGCATCATTTATAAGTTCCTTTATTTGTTATATTATATTGAAATAGATGTTTGGTTAGTTGAATGTAAATAGCACTCGTTCGTTTTAGCTTTATGAGTTGCCGGTTTTTGCCGGTTTTGGTTTTTTCGCTTTTTCCATTTGTTCATGAGTGGAAATAATACCGTTAAAGGTTTCCTAAAGGCGATTACTTTGATATATAGCTAATTTATGAATTTTTATCGTACAGGTGGCTTTCCCTACCCAACCATAAAGCCGAGAGAGATCGCCGCGAAAATCCAGGAAGGATACAGAATGCCAAAACCAAGACATGTTGATGAAAAATTGTGAGTAAATCGCTTTCCCTTTTGCTTTTTCAACGTCAAAATGGTTCCAAGCGGTGGTGGTAGGTGTAAAAGTAAATATGTGTGAGGCTATATCTCCCCGCATAACATTAGACATTAAAGCCAAACCTGGTGACTCTTCCCATCAGCCCTCCTAAGTGAAACAGCCATCATTCGGGCGGCACAATGTGTTGTGCGATGGCGCTGTTGAAACGTACCGTTCTGCTCTTGGAATACTTTGCATTGGAGTGGTTGTCTTGTCGTTCCACTGACGATGTTGAAATGAATTCTAATTGCAATTGCCGAAAAACCTAGCCAGTAGAGTGCGAACAACAATGGAAAGTTTTTTATCGTTCCCCAAGATTGAGCCCAGTCAATGGCTGCTAATGCTTGGCCTCAATCTTTGCTTTGGTAGATTTAAGAGGTAATGCCCGCTATCTTGTGGCCTTAGTGCCCTTAGAGTGGCTTCAGCTTAATTTATCACATTGATTTATTAACGTCAGTGCCAACCCGATATTAAGATCAGGGAAGGAATTTTTCGAGACAGCAGTTTTAGTAACCTACTTAAACTCTTTACCATATTTTAGCCTTTAATAATAAATGTCACAATTGATAGTGAAATATCGTTTTGTGCCGCCTGTTAGATACCAGATTATGCTGAAATGCTGGGAAGAAGACCCAAATGACCGACCCACTTTTGAAAAACTAAAGAGGACTATGAAAGATATGGAGAGAAACCACAGGGTAAGCTTAAGAGGACGATCAAGACCAATTACTTTAGGTTATGTGAAAAAAAAAATTAATAATACAGTATAATATTTAACTAATAAGAATGGTATTGTATGTCCACAGGGCGCAAACTAATACGTAATAAGTTTCATTACTGTGCAAAAGTAATTGCAAACTAACTTTGTCGAATTTCGGGCGTTTTTATCGGCGACGTTTTGAAACTATATTTCGCTGAGATGTCTGCAAAATGTCTCTCAATCCGAAAGTGCGAAATGAGGATTGAAGAGATTTTCATAATTGAAAAAGAAGTAAAACGATAACTTTGCAGCTGGTCAGTCACGTGATACAAAAACGTCATGCTGGAAAGTATAAATTAAAAAAAAAACATGACGATTTTAAATGCTGTAAGCTCTTTGTTTGGCGTGTCCTAGTGCGTTTTTAGCGGCCCTGGATGGCGTTTTTGTAGCACGCGACTGACCTGCTGCAAAGGAGCCATTCTAACGTCAATCGTTTTCGTTACCGGAAACTGCATTGGCAATATTAAAGCAATTTAGGTATTTTGTAATAGTCCTAATAGTTTTTAATAAATTGTAAGTCATTACAAAGTTCCCACTAACATGTGAAGTGTTTCTGTTTACAGACGTACGTCAACCTGAACCAGTATGATGGCAGATTGTACGCGAACGTTAACGTTCTGGCGAATGATGAGTAGTGGCTTTCTACTTTTTTCTATTCCGGAGAAAATGTTGTTCTATTACGTCCATGACCCGAGTCAAGAATCGTTTATGTCAATATATTTAAATGAATTTTGGTAGCAGTGAGCATTTGTTATAGCAATAATCACATATTGTTTCCCTTCGACAAAGTGTCATAGTAATTATCCCCTTTGACAGGCGAACGTCGTTTTGACGATAGTTGGTAGATTTTATAATCTATTTCTAGGGGACAAGATATACGTTAAAGGTCTTTTATTTTAAAGACTGTATTACTTAAACAAGAAATTGAATCAATGTAGTTAGTTCAACATGCTTGCCTGTTTTGTAGACCATTGTTTTCATTAAAATCTGAATTGAAAATTATTAATTTCTTATCGTTTTTTCCCCTAAAACAAGCCAGTCCTTTGAGTTGCTAAAGTTTGAAAAGCAAACGGTTCATCTATTATAACCAGGCGTAGGCAATAGATGAACCGATAATCGATGACAATCGTTAACAATCGAAGATTGATATCGATTTTCGATACCAATCGATAGAAATGGTTAAGGAAAAAAGTTGCGATATCTATTCATCTCAATTTCCGATAGGAATCGATAATGATTGTTTTATCGATTGTTATCAGAAAAGATTTTAATTTTGTCATTTTACAAGTTGAACATTGACATAGTATGCAAAAGGTTAACAACAGTCAACAAAATACAAAAAGAACAAACAAAAACAGGAACAGTTTGCTGTGTTTATCGATCCTCAGCTTCAGTGCAGCTCATAATACCGGAAGAAGAAGTCGGGGCCAAAGATGGCACCGATCTGGAGGGCTACAATGTCCGTGCATATATCGTATTGCGTTGGATTCTCATCTACGCGAGATTGCCACAAAAGAAATGTAAGATGCAGTCAATAATGCTGGATTGAATGGATATGTTAAACTTCTTTAAAACCCTAGAAAACCTATTGCCACGCGATGACCAATCCGCTTAGAATAGATACTGAAATCAATAACAACATGCTTAACGATTAATGCCGGTCTCGTTTTCTTTATTTACTGGATTCGCTAATATCCATAATATGTTTGAAACATAGGATTATCGATTTTTTATCGATTACTATCGACTGTTATCGATTTTTGGCAGTCGATAACAATCGATATTTTTTTCCTACGACATAAAATGTTATTGACTTCCGATATCAATTGATAGCAGTTGGCGATTGATATCGATTGATTTCCGATATCGATAACACGAACACACCGGAAATCGCTTCGAATGAATCCCAAAGCCATCTAAGACTGAAATGGACAAGCAAAGTACTTCTAGAGAGCATTTTACTTTTTAATTTCTAAGAATTTGTTACATTGAAATCGCAGCCTCCCATTCGAAAGAAATGAGGTCAAAAAACGAAGCAAAGATCTGGTAACAACAGCGATATCCGAGTTCACTTGGAGTTGCGTGACCAGTGTATACCTTCCACTGCAATTGTCCCTTGAGGAAATTTGCTAATTAAGCAAAAATTTTCTCGTCGTTAGTATTTACATATGAAGACCTTGACTGAATAAGACGGTTGGATCCCCACAAAATGCTAACTTCAGTCCTTGCATTGTTGCTACTTCCGCATGCAGGTATATATTTATGTGCTAGGCGCTAAGCTTTGCTGAGCTGCCATCATTCATGTTAAGACTAGTTATTCGTTTTGAATTTATTCCAACTTCAGTTCTCAGTTTATGCTTGGCACAAGAACCACATTCATCCCCTATTTAGATTACGACTTCCGTTTCTTGGCTCAGTTCGCACGTTGCGTTCCTCCGTGCCGTAATCAGCTGGAAGTAAGTTCGACGGTTGCAAATTAGTGGAGTGGCAATGCTTTCAGCTCCTGTAATCATTGCATACTTCTTTCCTAAAATAGATAGTCTTTTTGACAGGACTGAAAACCACCCTCGGTTGACGGCAACCTCCCGGATAAAGATATTTTATTATTATTTTGTGTTGTGCGTATTCTGTATTGCAATGGCCCTTGACTCCCAGAGGAAAGATGGAATTAAGCGAAGTAAATCTTTTAGCCTACGGTCTCAGCTATGTCTAATCTTTATTTGCTTTTATCAATGTATACATTTTTTTTATTACAATCTACAAAATTTACAAACTATGTTAATGTAAACTAAATAAAAACAATGGACAAGCTAGGAAGCTAAATAAACCAGTAGGTTTTCTTGTTAGCTCCTTGAACAATTTAGGTTCTAAGTAGCAGGTAAAATAAAAGAAAAGAAAAGTAAAATAAAAAGAAATGCAGGGAAGGGTGAACTTATTTATATGAAGTATGTTGCTCCATCAGTAAAACGAAACTTTATTTTATTTGTTGTTCAGAGTGGTGAATAATTTAGATTTTCTTAAGGTCACCATGCAGTCAAGGACAGCTTATTTCTAACCTTCTTACAGTTCTCCTTATGGAAATCAACGTACTACCCAAGTCTTTCAGTTATTGCTTCAGCAAGAACGGGTGTCTATATTTCGGTTTTTTCCAGACAAAGTCATGGTTATTCCGATTACACCAACCAATATTCTTCAGTTGTGTTGTTGACGGTTTACTATTAGCATACTTTTGTCATGACCCTTAATTCGCCGTGGTGTATTGATTCCGCAGTGAAAAACACATTCATATCCCGGGATTCATATGAACTGTGAAGCACGGTGGAAGCATGTGTGTGAATCACTAACTTGGCTGGTCATGTCATTGTTAAGCTTTCGAACTTGAAATTGTTGTCTCGTTCATTAATAAGCCGCGCTTAATTTTTGCTTCGGAGACGAATAATGTCGGTGGGGCTAAGCCTTAACGTTTCAGGGGTGACTTGGTGATAAAACGTGTCACAACACATACGTTTGTCACGAAATGCTGAAGCTGGAGTTATCTGTTTTAACATCACCGCCGTCTACCAATGGTTGGAAAGTGCCAGCAAAATACTCACACTGATGTGGAATCTTCTACTTTATGGAACGCAGTGAAATGCTTGAGACCTACATGACTCGTAAACAATTTTTTATGTATGGTGTTGTGTTACGCAAGTTTAAATTAAAGGTTTGTATTTAGGATCGCACGGATTTGTTTTAGGAAGTAGAAAATGCTGCATTGTCTTAATGAAATTAACTTTCCTGGACATGATGTTCAACATTTGCACTTTTGGTGTAGTAGCATCTCAGTCCATTTTTAAGCCAGTATTGGGCGATTCTCGCCGTTTGGTTTTGTAACCAGTAAAGTGTTAAATTTCTTCTTCTCCTCCACGCCAGTGTTCCTGACGCGGCTTCTCCGCTCGTCGCTCGCTAAGGCTAGGTCCACTGAATGCAAGTACAGAACTTAGGAAAAGAAAAAAAAAACTGGTCGCTGTCTATTTTTTTACAAGCATCTTTTACTTTACTGTGTAGTCTTGCACTCTTATCGATGAATTGTCGTAGAGTCTTGATCTGGCCAGCTAAAGAAATAAGGACGTATCCAATAAAGATTTTTTTAATTACAGTGCAAAACTGAGCAGATTTACAGCTGTAGCTATAGATCCCACAGTACAATTAACTTTTTCAGTTATAGGTGCAATGACATTATCATCACCATATGGGGAACAAGTGTGTATGCCACCATTGGTTCTTCAGTAACATTCACGTGGGGTGTGTCTGGTGGAGTTGCAACTGCTCTGTGGGGTCTTAAGTCATCTGGTGGAAATGTCATTGGTGACAAACTAGTACAACTTTCCACAACCACTACAGCGCCACCAAGGGGCCTCCAGCCTCTTACAGAGGACGTGTTAGTGGGATTTATAATGGCGATGCGTCCTCAGGGCAGGCCATCTTCACTCTCACCCGAATAACCAAGGCAGACGAAAGAATCTATGGCTGTGAGATAAGATCATCGAGTGTTATCCCTGTTATAAAAGAGACTTTGTGCAGTTGATTATTGAAGGTTGGTGGTTATACTGTACATGTTTTAATAGTTGGATTCTCTGTGGCACTATTATTATGGAAAGAGAAACAGGAAATTGCCCTGTTGCTTTGAACACAAGCAAACATATTTATTTTCAAAGATAATTCCACCCTAAAAACTGCTTGCAAGAGTTCTGCAGTCTCAAATCGATCAGTTCAGAAACCATAGATTGATATTATTCAAGAAATGCTAAGATGAATATATAAGAAAAAAATATATAAAAAACACAAATAAAAATAATTTAAATCTGATCAATGCTACTGGAGGTAACTGTGATCATCAAGCAATAACAATAGTAAAAATTAACAAACAATAGCATGAAAGCTGATTCTGTAGTATCAACTGTTCAGAAGTAATGGGACAATTATTATGAAAACACGAAATTGTCTTGGCTGTGCATACTAACAAACATATTCACAAAGACAAGTTTGCACATAAAAAAAACTCGAAGAGTACTGCAGTTTAAAATTCAGTAATCTAGCCTTCACAGAATAAAATTCAAGAATGCTAAGCTGAATTCAAACAAACAAAACAATAAAAAATATCTGATCAATGTTAGTGGAGGTCATTGTGAACGTCGAACAACAACAACTGGAAAATTAGTTAAATCAGTTGCAAAAAAGTTGTTTTCTGTGATAACAAGTTATCTTTATTTCACTCTTTGCATAGCCAAAATAGCTAGAAACAAGAATTCTCTAAAGCAAAACATGAATTGCTTTGGTTGGCTTCACAATATGTTTTGATTAGCCAAATGCATTTTTTCACTGCTTTATCAAATAAAACAAACATTTTTTTAAATAAGAAATATTAATCCAGTCTTTGCTTAAATTTATTTATATTTAAGCTTGTCATAAATCGACCAGCTTTCAGGCACGTGGATAAAACATTTTGCTATGAAAAGGTGCAGGGTACAGCACTGTAATTCCTAATAAATTGACAAGATTTGTCATTTCAGATGCTTAACGCCGGGCCTGGTCACTATTCAGGTTCAGTGGCACATGGAAATATTGTTGTAAACATTGTCATTTTTTGACCTCCTCTTTACACTGGACAAATATTCCAAAGGAAAATTTGCACATACAAAATGCTTGTACAGACCTAGAGACTTAAGTAGAATAATTAACACACCACAATAAAGTAATTCAAGCTATGTTATGGTGAGGTCTGAAAATAAAGAAGACAAAATTGTTTAAAACTGATCAATGTAAGTGGAGGTTGATTCGTTATTATCAAACAACAACAAATGGTAAAATGTCACATGTAAAAGTCAACAGTAAGAAACTGGTTTTCCGTAATAAAAATTTATTTCACTCTTAGCCTAGTCAAAAAAGCTAAAAACGTCCTGATGCTGTTATTCTGAAATAAGCTTACACTGGTTTAAAAATATTTTGATAAGCAAAATGCATTTTTACACTGCTTTCTCAAATAAAACAAACTCATTTTCAGGAAAGGTTGATTCAGTCCTTGCTCCAAATTGATTTAAGTCTTGCACTTACTAAGCTTCATAGCCCTTCCTTAAAGCTGTTCACTCGACCAAATTCATTGACAAATTTGCTTGGTACTATCACAACGCAAGTTTTTGTTTGAACCTAATCGAAAAATAATAGTCCGGTTCTTGGGATTCATCACTGCTTACGCTAGCTGTCCGGAGAAAAATCTTGAACACACTCGCTCGGTACTATCACAACGATTTGCCATTTCTGTCGAAACTAATCGTAAAATAAACGATAAAATCTGATTCGGGATTCAATTTGGGATTTATCACTAAATGTACACCTCCGTGTAAAAGCGGGGAAAAAGCGAAAAGCTTTGCATGCGGTTCAGTGAACAGAGTTAATTCCCAATGTGAACTTGTCATTAATCGACAATTGTAAATAGCTGACTGGTTTGCCTCCGGCCAGTTGGGATTCTTATCATGTTTATTTGTTTATTAAAATTATTTGTTTCTGTAGTTTCTCGGCCCCACTAGCCTTTGTACTATAAATACTGCTGATGGTAAATAAAGGTTATTATTATTATTATTATTATTATTATTATTATTATTATCGATCAAGTTCAATCATTTTGTTAAGCTTATTGAAAATTAAAAACATGCGTATTGTCCTTAGAGTGACAATAGCTATTCAAACTGACATGACTGAAAATATTGCTTACCAGACTACCTCCTGAATCCTAGAACAAATAGTTTCAATTCAAAGTTAATCACAATTGTCCATGTTGTCATTTTGTTAGACTACCGAGGCCATGACACTTCTTGGCTCCTTCAATTCTGTTATAACGAAATCGCCAACCAACTCCAACCTTAAGAGGCTTGTAAGAATGTTAAAAATCCTTCTCCAAAATAGTAATCGCTTTCAGGATTCTTTTATTCTTCTGGGATCAGCACTTCGAAAGACGTTTCTGACTTTCACGCAACTGAATTTTCGCGTGAAATGTTCTGCTTTACGGTAGTTACGAAGGCTGAACATTTATTTTTAAAACAGACAGTTCGCTTACAAGAGAATAGTTGAAGGCTCTAATACAGAAATCGCCGTTTCGGTTTAAACTCCCGAAATCGTTACATTTCCGCAATTTCTAAACTTGCGGCCCATTTTTCTTTCGCTTATGTTTAGAAAACGGAGGTATACTTATTCAGGTGCGGTACAATGTGAAGAGTTCTATATTAACACAGCCAAATCTTGTCGTTTTATGAAGAATAATGTACTTTAAACAGAAACTATAATATTTGGAACCCTCAGACCACGTGACTGGTGACGTCACGTCCTGCTTCTGGTTATTTCCAAAATTGTCGGGTGGAACCTTACTTTTTCTCAAATTTTCGATTTCGTGTAAAGTAACGTTGAGTCTACAAAGTACTCGACCTAGTCCTCCAAATTTCCCGCTCATCTGCATTGCTCCCTTAAATTTCAAATGCCAGACGTCAAGAGGTCATTTTCAAATGCCCCACACAAATGGAACATCAAATATCCTATTTGCCCTTAAATTGATCAAGGCATTTTGTGACAGTAGCATGAAACGCTAATTCAGGGATAGTCACGTGACTGAAGATGTCATCACCCTATCTTTGAGTTAACAGATATTTTATTGCAAATGTTATCATTAGCTGGTGTGATCCATCCTTAGGTATAAAATTGTTAAAATTATAAAGTTTAAAAAATTAGCCTCAAGGGATTCTGGGAAATTTTTTATGATGATTATAAATTACTTTTATAATTATTATTGTTGTTGTTTCCTTCTTCTGGTGTAAAACAACAATTCTGTCTGAATTTTCTCCCTGGTTGTTGATTGCTTGGTTGTATTATCAACATCAGTAGTGAAAATGTTGTTTTGGCAATTCTTCATTTTATCCTCTGTAAGAATTTCAAAAGTTTGCAAATCGCCAATTAGTGTGTCAGGGTTTTGAAAAAATCCACTCCACTCTTCATGGGCATTATGCAAACAACTCACAAACTTAGTAATTTTCAAGAAACTCTTCTAGGCAATCAAAATTCCCCCACCCCCAAAAAAGAAAACTGAAAGTAAAATCTTTTTTTACGTTCGCAGGAAAATATGATTCAGGTGGCCGAATTAGGTATGCGTTACGTTACTTAGATCGAGTAATAACGAAATTCCGTGAATTAAAATACTCAGGAAAAAAACAGACAATATAATCTTTCCTAAATGAAAAAAATTAGAATGTTGAATATGCCTGAAAAAACGCATTTTGCCTCGAGCTCTGTCCCCTAAGAGGGATTTCTTCGCTATGAACTAATTGATTTCCACTGTTTAAGTTGTCGAGTGAACCTTAAGACTTGCTCTCTTGATTTAAAGTTTTAAAAAGCTGTGTTCTCCTTCTAAGAGCGGCCCACTGCTATCTTGAACTGAGTTACTGTGAAATACACTACAGCCATTTTGAAACCAAATGAAGAGTTAATGTCGGAATATATCGATAATCTCAAATCAGATTCGAAAAATCGAATTTTACTCTTGAGAACTTCAGTTCTTAAGAATAAAATGACCGTTCTTTCATGTGGTATAACTTCTTTTTCAATTTGAATTATATCAGGATCGATTTTGGGCGGCTAAAGCTGGGCAATATTTTCACATTCAAAACAACATACAAAGATTGGGTAAGCAACGAGGGTTAAAAACTATACTTTCAAGTAATTTTGCTTAAACCTTTTCCACAGTCTTGAAGCTTTGGGAGTCTTCTAATAATGTTAGGAAGATCAAGCCAACAGGCGCTTTTGCACGCTGGTACTGTTTCTTTGAAATTGTTTGAAATTCAGACCAATTTCATGAATAAAAATTGTATTTTTTGCGAAATTTCGAACTTTTCCAAAATTCTCCAAATGTAAAGCGCTTTGGGATCTTTTAATATCATTTCTTGAAATAATTCCCCTAAAAGGGTGGATTGGGTGGTATTGACCAAAATTCAATTTCCGCAACTGATTTGAGATTCTCTATTATTCTGACATTGGCTTTTAAGATAACCATGTGCTAAAATGCCAGGTTACTCAGACAGTTTACACCAAAATTTACTCCCTTTTCAACAGACAGCTATAAGTCGTTGATTGCGGTTGCGCGCATTCACAACTTAAAAACCGGTATTTAAACAAGCAACACATTCGTTTTTGGAGAAAAATATGATGGATTTTACTGCTAAGACGGAGACATCCCCGGCCGCCAGTGCGATTCAATTGTTAGTCGGAGGCTTTTTAATATCGACGCATATTGCAATGGACGCTATTGTTATTAAATGGTATGTAAGTAAATGAAATGGCCGGTTATTCTGAAATCTAGTTTTACAAGAGAGGAATTGTTCGTCTGTCATTTTATCCGACTAGTGACGCATAATCCCTCTGGGACGAACATGGGAAAACATTTGTGGTGCGTCTGTTTAGCTCGACTAGTGTAGAGACGGGAACGAGACGCATTATGAGTCTAGACGAACCATTCGCTTTTTTAGTACGTCTTGAAAGACGCACTAATTACGATAATTCGTCCAGAGGCATAATGCGTCTAGTTCCCGTCTTTCTACTAGTCGGGCTAAATAGACGCACTGCAAATGTTTGCCCAAGTTTGTCCCAGTCGGGTTTTGCATCTCTAGTATGAAAATGGTCATGGATTGAATTTCTGCTAAGCGTTTGAGAAAGAAAACGCTTATCGAACGGTTTAGGATTCGAGATATGGACAGACAAACCGCCGAAATTACTCATCAAAGTATCTCTTGCACAAATAGATAAATAAGAACCCAAGGTTTAATTTGAAAATATCTTCCGAGCTTCCGTGCAGTTTCCCACGGGCTGTCACTTTTTGCAAGAAAGGTCACTCAAGTCACGTGCACTGCACTTGAAGATGACCGAGCTTCAGTTAAACCCTTTTGTGCAGTGGTGGGTGTTGGACACGTGCGCTGGAAAAATCAATATCACGAAGACTAAAAAAAACAAGCCGAATCCTAGACTCGTTGCCTTTCATGCAGGAGTAAAAAAAAAAGAATAAGTTAAGTTCACTTGCTGTGAAGTATCATATGCTTTAGACCCGACAAGTATATGTTCTTTCAATCGTTTATTTATTTATTTATTTTTATCTAGTAATGCTAATTTTTATATCAAGGTTGCCAACGCTTTCCAAGAATTAGACTCTGTGCTTCAAAATATTATGTTTATCGCAGGTTAGTCATGTGAATTCTCAGGAAACGGACTCCTGGATTTAAACCGTTTGCTACAATTATAATGACACAAAGGTTTTTAACTGTTGTTAAAATTTCAGAGAAACCAACAATCACTTATCCAACTAAGGCAAGTAAAAGTTTTATTGAGAGGGGTCATGTGAATGTGAGCTGCAAAGCAACTGGTAAACCAAAACCAAATGTAATGTGGATCCAAAACGGACAAGTAAAGGGTTCTGGCTCAGAAACAGTTTATCTAATGTTCAACACAGTACAGAAGGCAGATGCAGGAATATACACATGTAGAGCCAACAACTCTGCAGGAATTACAGAGAGAGAATTTACTCTTGTAGTTAACTGTAAGTACAACATTTCTAATGTCTCTAACAACGCGAACAATTCCACTTGCATGCCTACAAAATGAAATCTCAAATGCAAGCAGTCAGAGGAAGTTTAAGATAGCATCGTAAAGTTTATGTCTGAACTTGAACTGAAGACAAAAGATCATATATTAAGTACCATTATTAAATTGCCACAAACGTCCTCAAGTGTTTACATCCGTTCCTTACAACCAAACTTTCTTCTAATTAATTCTTTTATGCAATGTGGAGTTTGAAAGATGTGCATGGAATTAATGCTATCCTTTTTGAAATAACCTCATCCCAGGTTTAAAAGATAGTATGTTAAATTTATTGTTCTGTGAAAACGGTGGTTCATTTGCACGTTTATGAAGAAGTGGTGTCTCACCTTTACCACATCTCTTTACTTTAGATCATCTAATTAAGTTGTTCTCCTTCGCCTATGATAACAACGACTTTTTTTCCAATCAACAGACTAACCCATCATAACAGCTGTTGCCCCCTAACAACCAAGTCTTGGATTGGAAAAACAGTTTCATTGACTTGTGTACAAGATAGCCTACCTACGCCCACCATTACTTAGAAAAAAGCGGATGGGAGTAAACTGAAGGAAGTTGCAGCAGCACAGAGCACAGCGGACGCACAGATAAAAACTGACCAAGATTTTGGAACTTATACATGTGAGGCTAAAAATACCGTTGGTGCTGCTGCTACACGAGCGGTGGAAATAAAGCAAATAAGTAAGGACATTTTTATGTCATACTGTAAACATTCACGGAACTACTCAACTGAAGGTATGATGCAGCTATAGTTAATCGAAACTGGTGGGGACGATTGCAATTACAGCTTCCCCTTGTTTTGTATCCAGTATACTTCTAATACCACTACTCAGTTTGAACTGAGTTCATAACACGATTTATGAAGACAGTGGTCGTTGGCAAATGATACTCTTTTACAAGATTCAAAATTGCACACCGATCGGCTTAATTGCTGCTAACAGTATTCACTTGTTTGAAGTAAGCGATCAATCGTAATTATGACGTAATTATGCCATTTTTTTTATTCAGAGACACCAAGCCCACCAAAGATAGTTTCAGAAGGTAAAGATGTTCAAACCACCTCAGTGAAGGTCAAATGGACTACACCGGCTTCCGATGGAGGGAGCCCTATTACAGCGTACAGAGTTTTGATACTAAAGGATGGCAATGTGATAAGGAGTGAGAATATCACCGACTTGAACTCTCCGAAGGAGAAGCTTTTTGGGAGTTTGAACATTAGCACGAACTATACTTTGAAGTTATACGCCAGAAATTTTGTCTTTGAAGGAGTAGCCGATGAAAAAATGATCAAGACTAGGTTTCATGGTGAGTATAGGTGTGAGGCTTAGGGCCTCGTATACTTTGGCAATTTTTTTTCTGTATGCCTCCAAGTAGGTACGGCACTTTTTTTGTAGTTACAGAGGACATACATGCACCAGGGTTGGTTCATATAATGTCACGGTGTGGACACATGCGCTTTTGACCATTTTTGTTTGTAAATAAAACGTTTGAAAGCGTATCGTTTTTCCTCCTCACGTACTCCTATTCTTTCACACTCGCCCTCTCTCCGCATGTAATTATAATCATCATCATCATGATCATCATCATCACTTTATTTAAGTCTCAAATCTATTTGGTCGAACACAGATGCTCTACTAACTGGGGAGACTAAATCAAGTCAACTCTAAATAAATTAAATGAAATCAAATGTTGGGGAGGGAAAAAACGGAGTACCCGGAGAAACACCTCTCGGAGCAGAGTAGAGAACCAACAAACTCAGCCCACTTATGATGCCGAGTCCGGGAATCGAACCCGGGACACACACACTGGTGGAGAGGCGAGCACTCTCACCACTGCGTACATCCTGCACAGCTTATCCCTCTGACGCCAACACCAACTTCGAGGCAAAAGTCAAAATGGTGACTGTCGACGTGGAATCCACCAAATCACCTTAAGACTGTTCCAGTTCACAGGAAACGGTTGCGGTTGTCATTCCTTTCGGGCCAGCATGATTTCCTTTAATTAACAGATTGACTTTCTGACGGTAGAAATCCAATTAAGTGAATGAGGGCGGAATGGGGTCTGGAATGAGGCATGGAAAATCCAACAGGCTCTCATTCCTCCTTATCCTCAAGACGACTTCCCTAAAAAAACTGCGTGAGAGACTATTCCCTCCCCTTCCCCTTTCCCTCTCCCAGCCCGCTAATTTTGTTCGCTCGTTCTCGCGCACTCGCCACGAGCGTTTCAGGCGGTCAACTTAATGACGACGATCATTGCCTGTTGCTATCAGCGCAAAATGAAGAAAATATGCGCGCGCATTATCTGCCGGCCGCATTTTGGCGGGAAACGTAATATAAATGTTGCCAAAGATAATAAAACAATTAAAAACCATCAAATGTTTCCTAACTGGTAACTTTTGAAATGGCTTCCCGTAAATGTCACGTTTGTGGCACTAAGTCGTCTTCCCGTTGGTTTAATGTTTCGGGGGAAAAGGTGGAAGACGTCAAGCGATGCTTTAATGTTCACCGGGACGTTGAAAATTGTCTGTGTGCCTCTTGTATGAGAAATTTAACAGGATGGAGAAAGAGTGGGAAGAGTATTCTTGCAAAAGAAAACCGGAGGGTTTCTATCGCTAAGTCAAGCAAAATGTCTGAAGGGCCCGCCTCGCTTTTATGTATACCGGAAGACTTGCTTCTGAACACTGTTTTGTTTCTCGGTATTTCGGACATATCAAGTGTCAGACGAACATGCAAATATTTCAACAGCCTTTGCGCTTCAAACTACTTGTGGAAAAATTTGATGAGACGTGACTTTCCAGACTGTATCCACCTATTGGACGGCACGGATATATCGCAATCTTTCCTAAGTTATAAAGTAATTCACTCCGCGACACTGTCATCGGAAAGAGTGCAGTTTCGTGAACGGGTACGAACGCAAGAACTCGTAAAACAGTTTCGCGAGGAGGAAAGAAAACTGGTGTCTCAAAATGAAGATATCCAGCAACGCCTTGGTACTGTTCAGTTGAAGCTCCTTAAGCTCCAAACTGATCAGGATCCCAGCAGTCCAGTGACTAAGCTTCAAGATCAGGTAATTATAAACGATTAATTTTATTTAATCAAAACACAAGTAGCCGACTAGAAAATTACATGAAACCAGTTGGTGCGAAAATGTTGACATACAGAAATCCTAACCCCCCCAATAATCACACAGGACACCATTCTGGGTTTACTTTACACTAATAATATAATTGTTACATAGAAACAGGTTCTGAAATTTGTGGTATCGAGCACAAAGCGTGCGCGCCATGCGAGCGCCTCTTGGCAAGAAAAGCAAAAATCAATGTTTTCGAGCTACACTGCAGAAATTAAAACAGCACAGATGATGTATATGGCTACTAACTAATGGAAGCTAAGTAGTAACCCTTTTTCGAAACGTTTAAAAGGAAGTATATTGTAACGGTGCGCATAGAAAATGGATGCGAAACTATTGAAAAGTCGACCAAGAACAAGAATTAATTAGCCGAATATCTGTTGTGCCCGAAAATTGACGGCATATTGCTAGGTTACGAAACAAAGAAGCTTTTTTTATGGCGAATCAAACAAAATGTTAATAGTATAATCAGAAACAGCTGATCTGAAAGTTTCCTAACACACTTCGTGAAGTTAGAAACTGAAATCTCAGGCTTGTGTGGTTGTTCCCTCAGGCGTCCGCATGTTACACAACATTCAATAAGTCAGGAAATTATTCACAAAATCGCCACTTAACATGCAAGGAGACTTGAAGTTGAATTAATCCTCGATTCCTCTCGCACTGTTTACTCATTGCTATTACGTGTTTATATTAAACTTAGGGGAAAATGTTCCAAAACGTTTGAGGCGCTCCATAAAAACAGTCCGCTCGTCTCACATGATCACAAGCAATACACACAAATTCAACAGTTTCTCTTTAGTACCCTAAAAGAGATTAAACTGAGGTGCCATTTGCATCTAAGTTAGAGACCAAACAAGAGTTTATCTCGTGAACAAACTAATTTGATTCACCTGTGCTGTGGAGGTTTTCACCACATGAAAATCACCTTGGTTAGGATAGTAATCGGCTTTTCCAAGGCAGGAGATCGCAAACGAACTTCAACTGTTTTTTTACCTCCTTCTCGGCTTCCCGTAAGTATTACGTCTGTGGCAATAAGTCGTTTTCCCGTTGGTTTGTTTCAAAAGAAAATGACGAAGACGTCAAGCAATGCTTTAATGCTGAACTGTCGAAAAGTTTGTTTGTGTACCTCTTGCAATAGCAATCGGCTTGTCCAAGAAAGGAATTCGCAGACTAACTTCTTCAACTGTTTTTGACCTACTCTCGTTTAAAAACTATAGTGCTCCTTTTCTTCAGCTTGCCCGAGAGTTAGCAGTGAGGTGCTTGTGAAAGGGCTAGCGTCGCTATAACTTAGAGCTTGAATAAGTTGAGATTTTAAACTCGCACCAACTTGCCAGGCTAATAAGTAGCAAGTATTTCTGGCTCTCGGCCAATCGGAAGCAGGTAATTTTGTCCTCGCCAGAAGCTAAATAAGGAAAAATACCCCTCTCGACCAATCAGCATTCAGTAAATTTGCCCTCCATAACAGTATTAATTGAAAAGGAGGGAGGGGGAGCTCAAACCACATAGTTTCAATAAGGCCAAATAAAAAATTCAGTTTTAATCAGAATTATTTTTGCCTAGGGTTAAACCAAAACCACAACAAAAACCACCTTTGTACTCTTAATTACTCGCAAATGATAACAATATTCACCACTTCCATTCCACTTCTCCCATAATACACTTTGACCCCCACCACAATTTTGAATACACATTGTTTTCCATTGCTCTTGGAACTTACAATCATCTCAAGAGAAATTGAGAGCCATGCTTATGCAAATTGTTTGCTGGAAAACAAAGTGTATTATGTGAGATGTGGAAGTGGTGAATAAAGTGAGGATCAACTATTTTGAACACAATTTACTTTTCACCAGTCTCAATGGTACTTGCCACTGACCTAGTTCAAGATTGTGCTCTAAAAAAAACAATTTTTGGGAGCCCAAAACTCTACTTTGCATGAATTCCAGGGTATCCAGCATATAATTTTTTTGTGAAATCTTAGATTTTCTTGTTGCCCAAAGGCAAAAGTAAGTTTCCAGTTACCACCCTGACAGGGTGCTGCAAGAGCACAGCCCTGCAGTTTCCCCCATCTGAAACATTTCAGTGAAAATATTTTTGTGGGAAGGGGTGAATAACTTTGTAAGTTAATGGGGAATATACCAAAACCATCCCTGAGTAACATGAAGCTCTATGATCACCTGTAGGTGTTTATGAATGTATTAAAAAAGAAGACTGGGCAAAGTAACACAGGATTCATCTATGCAAACCAGTCAAAAGGAAAACCGATCAAGCTCATGCCTGTGGCTCAGCCACAAACAGGAAGTTCCTCTGCATCTGCCAGTACATTGAAGAAAAGAAGTCAGGTGATCGAGAAATTTGCAGCGAGTGTAGCATCACCAACAAAGGCAGCAGAGGACTTCGTTGAACAGACAGCAACTTCAGTTCGGAGGCAAAAAGAGCAATTTCTGCAGTCATGTTCAAAGGGAGGGCTTAACATCATACACTCGTTTACACTGAAGCAAGTGAGTAAACAAAGTAAACACATTTGTCACATTATTTGATTTGCCATTTTTGTACATTTGAGTTAACTGCAATAAATAAAGCAACCATCCATTCATGACAAACAATTGAACCCCAATAATAGGACATTTGCATGATACCACCATTTGACTACAACTACCAGAATCCCTCAGGTTTTGCTTTGCTCATGCTAATTAGAGCTATTGTCATTTTTACCCCACTGGGATTACAGAACGGAATGGAAATAAGAAAGGAAAAACAAACTGAATTCTGGTAGTTGTCATCAAATAATGTCATCATGAAAGTTGCCTATCGACTAATGGCAGTGACGATGACAAATAAGATATTAATAATCATTATTATTATGATTATTATTATTGTCTTTCTAGAGTACTATTAATATCATTGCAGTTGTTCAATGATAGAAAAGACTGGGGGCATAACAACCCATCAAGCTGAACGAAGTTTTGTAATTTGGTGCCACATTTTGCTCTAATGGGATCTCTTACATCCAGCTAACATTAGCCAGCCACTGTGTCAGCAGAAAAAGGCATTTTTTTTTCATCCAGATTACCAAAAACTTAAGCTACAAATTTAATTGAAAACATTGACATATAGTGCTTATATGCCCACAGCCTTTCAATTAATCATGATAAATCTTTGTTGTTATTACATGCATATACACAACCAATAGCATTTACATAAAAAATGAAACAGCTAAAATCACTGCTTCCCTGTAATTTACATAAAGTATGTATGTACCAAAATTGATGTGAAGCTGCTTTCAGGTTGCAGAACTTAAAGCCCACATGCCAATGGAAATGCTGAGAATGATCAAAAGAACCTTCAGTGATGCTCTTGGTATGTAATTTACCCAAGAAATAAAGTAAAACCTGAAGCACTGGTGTTATGTTCCTATTGACTAAGTGGGTGGGGTGGACAGAAAATATTGGGCTCAAGTAATTGTTTATGGATTGAACATGGCCTTTCTTTCTTATTTGCAGGATATGACATCTTTGGCCCTGAAATGGAAATTAGAAACCACTTCAAGTCTTTGGAGTTTCAATATGAATGTGGCGATTTTAAAAGTTCAACTGGAAAAAAAGTGTCCTTTTTGAGAGTGTCAAATGTTTCCGATGTGGTACAAAAATCAGTAACGCAACTGAATGAAAGTGGCATGTTGGTTGAGAAGAGCAACATCCCCAAAAATGTGCTGTGGGTACTGCTGACAGGGGACAAGGGAGGAAAATCAACCAAACTACTGCTGCAATTTCTAAATTGCAAAGAACAACATTCTGTACACACTGCCCGCCTACTGGCAATTTATGAAGGGGACAAAGACAACTATGAATGCATTGAAAAGGTTTTTGGGCCTGTCATTGATGAGACCAAGAGAGTTTTGGCTAACATTTCTGAACTGGATTTAAGGGTAGACCTTTCACAAGTCAGCAACCAAATTGAAAAATGCGATTTCAATATCAAAGACATCAAAGGTATTGAAAACTGGCCAAATGAGCTGACACAGCTGTTAGCAAATCAGCACAATGGCTACTACAGCAAAAGGTGTCTGTTATGCCAGAAACAAACCCCATCAAATTTACAGAGTCGTCATGAAAACAAACAATCACACAGATGGAACAGTATTGCAGAGTGCTGGCTAAGTCTTGGAGGGGATTGGGAGTTCATTGCCAGGCTACTGGGTTTAACAGGACCCAATGGCACTTACTTCTGCAACTTCTGTCATGCTCAAATTAAAGATCTCATGAAGGGTAAGCCTCACACACCATATCTGTTGGAAAAGGGTTCCACTATGAAACAGTTTCCAGTACGTAGTTTTGAGTCCATCATGTCCGACAATGAAGAGTATGTAAAAAGTGGTTCTGTCAAGTCAAAAGCCAACCAGTTCCATAACTGTGAAAGCAGTCCAATCTTCCATGCTGCTGGACCAGTCATTGATTCAGTGTCATGTATGCCCCTCCATTTGTCTCTGGGACTTGGAAAGCAAGCTTTGGAGCTTGTTGAGAGTGAAGCTATTTCTATAGATAAGGTCATTAAAGAGGCAAATGGAGAAGCATGCCCAGAAATGACAGAAGCAATCCAGAGAAGAGAAGCACTGACCCAAGAGTGTTCTGATCTAAAGGAAAAGTTGGATGAAATTAATGAGGCTGTTAATTCTGCTGATGACACTCTTCAAAGGTTTCTGACTGAGACAGCTCCTCATCATCAAAAGGAAGGACGGAGGTAAATGGTTTATGAGTCATCTGAAAAATAAAATAAATGAAACCCTGTGAGAAACACGTATCAGTGATTTGTATCATTCCCTAAATTGGATGCATATATATATATATATATCTTTAATGGTTTCCCAAGCAGATCCAGGGCAATCCATTACAATGCTTAAGAATCTTGTTTAGAAACAATCATGACAGTTTTGGACATCATGCATCAATCTCCTCATTGAAACAATATTCATGATACCACCATAAAACAGTATGCCTCCAAAAAGAATGTAACTGAATGCAAAATAAAATGGCTGACTTTTTCAGTTATTCACTATGAGTAACCATAATTTAGGTAACTCTGCATGGTCCCCAACTCTGTTTCTGTCGAAAGCAGATAAAAACATGCATGGTCTTCTTTAAAGACTTCTCTGAGGTTAATTTTGAGGAACTGAATAATCCTAGTCATAATTACAATGACAATAATGCATGTAACAATAATAACATCATCATCATCATCATTGTTGTCTACCTGTCCAAATAGTTGTATAACAAAAAGGAATGTCAGGGAGCTGGTAGCTGATCAGTTAATATCTCAAAACGAGTGACCAATGAAATTAATGACATTCAAGACTGGAAATATTGAGAAAAAAAACTTCTTTTTGTTACAGGTTCACCACTCACACAATGGAGGCAGTAAAGGCAAGAGAGAAGGCAAGACAGCTAAAAAGGGACAAGGATAAACATCAAGAACAATCCAAACATCTCCAAGACCAGTTGAAGGCATCCCAAGACCAACTAACTGTCATAAATGCCAAAATAAATAACTTGAAAGGACCTTTTCAAAAGAGGCTGGATTGTGTACTAGCAGAGATGAATTTAAAGCGTCAAGTGTACCACAAAGGAGCTCTGGTTGGAAATGATGTTGCCAAAATTCTCCATTCAAAAAAATTGCAAAAAATTGTAAAAGTTTTCAAACCACTGCAAGTGAGCCTCCAAAATGGACAGAAGAAAGTTTTCAGTGATAACAAAACCTTGAACAAGGTGTCTACATTGCTAACAAAACTATCACTGTGTTTTCAGCTTTATTCACCTAGCACTCCTCTCTGTCGCCATGAAGTAGCTTTTCTAGCAGTCAGATGTGCTAGCTTTGGTCGCTGGTTTCCTGTCAACTTTCCTAACTCCAATCTGCTCAGAAAGTTCCACGTTTTGACTTTCCATGTCCCTGAGAAAGCTATATCTAAGGGCACAGTTGGCATGGAAGCAGAGCACTGCTCAGAGAGCATCCATCCAGTAGTGAACAGGCTTGACAGGACTTATGCAACTGTGCAGAACACATGTGATCGCCTGGCACTGGTAGCCAAGAGCCAGTGGCTTCAGAGCAACTCCACACTGACAAACTTCAGGAAACCTACAAACAGACAGGGATCACACAATGTAATCACTACTGAGGAATAGCTTTTTTAGTGGAAAATCAAAATATTTCATCCGTCCGTATAAAAAACGTGCATTTAAACCAATGAATTAGGGGCACCCAATGAGCCAAATCAACCAAAAGCTGTAGAAAGGCATTTTTAAATACCTTATGGTGTTTGCATGAAGTCTGTTTAACCCATTGGCACCCGTGCCAGCCAAAACCAGCTGCACAGAACCACATGCCTTGTACCGCTTATGACGTCATCAGTTTTAATGGTCGTGGACAACTTTTACACGTAGCATGAGTAGGAGGAAGAGATCTTTCAAATCATACCCAAATTAGCCTGCGTGGCAGGCGCTGGGAAGGGGAAGGGGGAGGCGCGCGCGCGCGAAGCGAGGGGAGCGAGGGAAGGGGGAAAAGGGAGCGCCTGCAGCAATCCCATTGTTTTTCTCGTATTTTTCGTCCCGTTTTGGGACGAAAAAATCGCCATTGGTCAGAATTAATTATATGTCAATCTCGTACTTAATCCTGTGTTCTGATTGGACAAATGTTATTACCGCAAGATTCGCGTGCTTCAAAGTTAAAAACAATATGGCGGATGATGCGAGAGAAGAGTTCGAGCTTTCTTTGAAGAAATCGTTGTTAAAGCTGAAAAGTAAAGGCCTGGAATTAAAACTGAAAGAGCAGCAGATAGAGGCGGTAAAGCAGCTGTACGAAAGGAAAGACTTGGTGGCAATTTTGCCGACGGGTTTCGGAAAAAGCCTCATATTCCAGTTGCTCGTGTTGATGGCCCAAAACAACGAACAAACCGAAGCTGCCTGTGTCTTGGTAATCGCTCCTTTAACCAGCATTATCAATGACCAGATTGTGGACGTGGAGACCATGGGTTTGTCCGCGTGTAATTTGGTGGAGAAGCTGGAGAATCTTTCGGAGATCGAGGAGGGTAGGTTTGCCATTGTCTATGCCTCAGCAGAGAGTGCCATTGACAAGAAATTCCTGCAGTCTTTGAAGAAAGACACGGTATTTTCGCGAGGATTGGTGGCTTGTGTGGTCGATGAATCACATACGATAGAAACATGGACCGGTTTAAGGTGAATATTCCTTGCATTTTTTTCTGGTTTTTGTTATTTAACAAGAGGTGCATATGAAAATAATAAAGTTCTACGCGATATGTAATGCATGTATCTACTTGTAAATCTAAATATCATTTCGTCGGCAAAAATCCTTGAGGACATCACGCCAACTCTAAAACAATAAGAAAATAACTACTCTAAAAATATAAAACTATAAAAAAAATAAAATTAAAAAAACTACTGGTAAATTTGATGTACGGTTAGAAATGCTTCTGGGATGACTTACACCTTGCGGATTCTTCCCAGTATTTGGGCTTCTTCATATGAGCCCGGTTCCCGAGATCTCTCCTTACCACTAAATGCTTTGTAAAAATTTCTACGTGTTCATATCAGAGGGTGGGCTGGCCCAGTTGCCGAAACCGAGATCTCGGTAACCGGGCTGGAATTTTATCCATATGAACACTCCAGCCCGGTTACCAGGATGAAAATGAAAATGATTTTGAATTAAGGTAAAGATAAAGGATTTTGAGGTTTCTAAAAGCAAAAAATTTTCACCAGACTTGTTCGTTAAATTTCATGCATGAATGCGTCACCACTTTTCATCACAGTAACTGGGCTGTAATTTCCCATGTGAACAGATGATAAAATTCATCCCGCTAACTGAGCCAGCCTGACCAACCGGGCTCATATGAAGAGGCCCTTAAAGTCTGTTTACCGGTAAATGTCATTATTTCTCAGGAATTCCAAGTCCAAGATGTCTGGGAATGGAAAAAGTGATGCTCTTGCATTTCGAGGAGCCTACAGGGAGCTTGCTCTCCTTCGTTCATTTTTTAAGAAAGGTACAACTGGAATCGTTCTTTGTTTGTTGTTTTCCTTGTTAATTTGAATGATTTGGTGCATTTTTTATTTGTCTCATTTAACTGATAGAGTGGCCTTGCAAACATGGCACTGCTTCTTTGAGACAGTTTATTACTCTCTGTGGGTGTTTAACTCCAGCCAATTGAGATGTATCTTATTGTATGTTATACATACCTTTTAAAAACTATTTGCTTTTTAACTTAAACTGTATTGCTACAGAAATATTTCTACTCTGTTAGCAAATGAGTTAAAAGTGTAGCAGAAACAAAAACTGTTCATGAAATGAGCCTGTGGTATTTGGCCATGTAGGGTATAATTACCAAATACTTATGGGTTTTTATCTAGTTTTAACTTTGTGTTTTCTATAGGCACCCCTTGTGCTGCCCTGACAGGTACTGCGGATACAGATACGTGTTCTGCCATCATTTCAAAGCTTTCTTTGAAAGATCCTTTGATCATTCATATAAGTCCAAACAGGGAAAATTTGCGGTTCGCAATCGTGAATGTGAAAAAGGCTGCCATATTTGGAGAACTTGACTGGCTTGTGGAGCATATTAAAGAAAAAGGAGAGACAGCCAACAAAACAATCTTTTTTTGCAATACCATGAATGACATTGCTTGTGTGGTCAATTACTTAATGATGAAACTTGGAAAACATGCTTACTCACCCAGTGACTCTTGTGAGCAACCCAACTGTCTTGTTGGGATTTACCACTCAAGCTGTTGGTCCCACAGCAAAGACAGAATTGTACAGTCGTTTAAGGAAGATGGAAAAGTACGGTTGGTGGTGGCCTCTACTGCTTTAAGCATGGGAGTGAACTTTCCTGACATTCGCTACATTGTCAACTGGGGGCCTGCTCGAAACCTTCTCGATCAACACCAGGAGGCTGGACGAGCTGGCAGGGATGGCTTACCCAGTCATGTCCTCATTATTTATCATGGCCAGCAACTTAGCTATTGTGAGGATGACATTAAAGAAATGGTTAAGGCAAAAGGCTGTCTACGTGTGGCCGCATACAAGTCACTTGATGAAAACATCAAGCCACAAAAGCCAGGACATTCTTGTTACAGTTATTGTGCTTCAAACTGCAATTGTAATGATCAGTGTGAGTCAAGCAAACCTTTGTTTGAACAATTTAAGCAAGGTGAACATGAATCTACAAGGGAATTTCTTCTGACAAGACCTGTTAGCAACCAAGATAAGCTAGACTTGACAGACTCGTTAATGGAAGTCAAAGACACTCTTGTCAAAACTCATTCAGTGTTTGATGACATTTCGTGCCATGGATTTTCCAATCAGCTTGTACAAGATGTTGTGGCAAATTGCCATGGGCTATTTACTGTTAATGACATCATGGAGCTGTGTCCCATTTTTTCCATTGTTCATGCTCTTAAGGTTTTGGAAATCTTACAAGAGGTATTTCTAGACATCCCAAATTTTGACGAATTTATGGATGTCATAAGGCTAGATGAACTGGATGATTCCTCTAATTCTCATGACTTATTGCACCTTTTAAGAGATGTTACACTGTTGGGCGACTACCAAGAGAGTGAGGATGATGATGATGACGACTTAATGTAAGTTTTTTAGATAAGGTACCCATGAATTTTGGAAGAAGTGGTGCAACAAACTATTGTTTTTTAAGGAAAAGTCAGATGTATCAAAAAAATTAATTACAAGAGTGTTGAGTTCTCTGCTATTGTATCTTTGATGTTTAGTGAAAACTAGTTTGTAGTGTGTGAAATGTCAGGCATTGTTTTTTTTTTAATCTTGATGATGGCAATCCAGAAATACTGTAGTCAAAATAATGTAATCTTGAGAAAAAAAATTTTGCGACCCAGACCTCAAGCCCAGGGTTTAATTAACAAACTGCATTAGGGGTAATTTTTGATTGTGTGTTGATACTGTCCAGAGAAGTTAGATGCTGATCACTTTTGCGGCTTGCAGGGTTAACACTTGTCTTGAAGCACATACTGTACATGCATAATAGTATCACATGCGTCAATTTAAAATAAACCAGAAATTTATTTCTTTCAAGACTTGAATTCAGTGCACTGTCTGAACAAACTTGCATTATTCTGAAGTATACAATGTATTGCAAGACTATCTCCAGGGCTTGACACTAACTTTCGACACCTTTACTCATTGGAAAGCACTGTAGATTTCAAAATTTACCTCCCACATCAAAATTTTACTTTGCAAAAATTACAGTATCGTACCATTAGATAGTGTTTTTTTGTAATCGGTCTGGGTAAAACCGGACCAAAAGAGTAATTCTTTACTGTCATCTATCACCAATATGTCACATTTGGTTACCATGTGTATTAATGTTGTACCTAGACCTCCTTGGGAGTTCTTTTGATCCTCTAATATGGCAAGATTTGTCCTTATCAAGAAAGAAAATCAATGACCGAGGGTTGCTTTCTCCTTTCATTTCCAAATGTTTTGAACTATACAACATAATTCTGAATTTATGGGTACTTGACTTCTGTGCAATCAGTCAAATTTTACTTTTTTTCGTAAATGGAACTCCATGTCTTGAGAGTATCCTTGATCCACTTATGAAGTTCCCTGTAGTCAATTCCTACGAATAAATTGGCACTAAATTTGGGAAAAGATGGGTGACCTTCCCTGCCCCTTAAAAATTTGAATGCTCCTATAGATTGAAGGTCGCTGATTATTTGCATGACTGCCTCCTCCTTCTTTGCCACAGAGCGGTATGAAGACCTGCGTGACAACTTACAGTCTTCATCAATGTTGTGCAAAATTAATTCCACTGCATCAAGAGTGCCAGCAATTCGTGAAGCACTTCTTTCATCTAAATTGGAGCCCACTGCTTTCCACAAGGTCTTCATGAGATTATTCTGATGTTCCTTTCTTAAGTCTAGGGGAACATTGCAGGCTTTCCCACCATGAAGGTTAATAACTCTGTTCCACTTGAGCCTCTCAGCTTCAAACTTGGGCAAGGTGGCACAAATCCTTGCCAGATAGTGCAGAGTTACATAGGCATACTTTGGATGCTTGTCGGATTTGTAGATTAGAAGAAGTAGTTTGTACGTCTCAAAGAGGCGCTGTCCATCTCCTTCCTTGACAGCATCCTCAAATCCCATAAGAATCAGTCCCAGTGCCAATTTACACTGATGGTAGTTGAAAAGGAAGTCGTCTTTTGTGTCCTGATCTGCTTCAGTGGGCTGCTCTGGGGCATCAAATTCTGGGTGCATCTGCCTTTCATGTCTATGTTAAAAATAAAGAAAATAGTTCACAAATAAAGCTATAGTAACATCTAATGTTCATTGATTCTACATAACTTATGTGATGCCTATAGCATAAAAATCAGTATGCCAGAAAATGATTATTTGTTTAAAAATAGAGTTGAGGATTAGGAGAATTAGATTGGACATGCACTACTGAACGATGTCACACTCCTTGACCTGCTTGTGTGCTTCCATCCTTATTAATTATTTTACTACACTCACCTGTTTCTTGTTGACTTTGTACTAAAGACAAGGCCACAGTTGTCTCTGCATATAAAATATCCCAGTTCATCTCTTTCATCTTCATTAAAGACTTGCAGCTTCAGCCTGTGACTCTCCAACTCATGGCTATTAAAGAAGAATAACATTTAACAGCCTGGACAACAGTAAATGATTTTTTAGCTTGCTTGTTAAAATTCATAAAAAGGGACATTGTCTACTCAAAACTCAATGTTTACATAATTATCAAAAGCTACTGATGACACCATTCTGTACTGGTGAAAAAGTGAGTGTTCAAAAGAGGATATTGGATATAGTAAAATGTTGCTTAGTAATGCATTGTAGAGTTTAATAGTTAACATACTCACCGCACTCTTCTGGATTGGAAGACAAATGTCTTGTTACATCTGTCAAAGCGGCATTGGAATTGCTGCTGATGTGCCTGGTTTAATTTGTCTGCCTTCTCAACTAAGCTGGCCATATCGGAACGAACCACATACTTTTCTATGTGGTGCTTGCAAAGGTCAAGTAACCATAGCATTTTCCTTTCCTCAGTAGAATTGTCTGCTGGCATCTCAATTAAGGGCTTATCTGAAATTTTTTAATAAATTATTGTAATTACATGTATCATTGACAGTGTGGGGACCTTTTATTGTCTTTTTGGGAAAGGAATGATTATTGCAGCTACCTACCACCTAATGATTGTACCAATTGATTTACTACTGCCAATATTATTGAAGTTCCAAATAATTTAAAAAAATCCCCTGCAGCTGCATTGTTCAATAATAAGTATTGACATATGTAATGACAAATTTGTTGCTGAACAGGGAATAAGAACATTTCTCTTGATCATGACTGGCTACTTTTCTTATGGAGCTAGCATCTTCAAGTCTTCATTATTGTCCTGTGTATATCTGATAATAACATGGCCATTATAGAGCAGTCCCTGGGAGGAAGAAATGAAAAGGGGGGGGGGGGGGGGGGTATGGACATGCAAACATCCATTTTTACTTTGCTGAATGCTGCATTACCCTCTAGGTGAAAACACCTTGTACCAATAAACAATTTCATTACCTTCTACTTTTGACATCCCACACATCTCCATAAATGATGCGCATATGTGACCTTCCACTTCCCTTGAATGAAAGTCCTTATACTCGTTGTAATGGGTTTGGACACCCTTTGCTGCATTAAACTTTCCTGTACGGTTCATACTGGCTCTTGATGTGCCCAGCTCTGCTGCAGACTCAGCTTTAACAAATATCTCAAACTCTGTCTAATTAAGCAAAAACAAAAGGTGAAACTACAACCTGTCATTTTTTTAAATCTACATGTAAGCAATGCCTCCCTCCCCCATATAACATACTACACTGCTTACATTGATTTTACTTTTCTAAATCTAAAATCTGTTCCATGTGATTTGACTGTAGTTTGACAGTAACTGTGGAAAGAGACGTCCACGTAGCCCAGTAGAGATGCAGCATTTGGCTAACTTCTTATTTGTGATGTCATAGCCACAATAAAAATACTGTCAGTATTTTTACATAGTAAGGGAGTTTCATGTTCCAGTAATAGTAATATTATTACAATTATTATTATTGTTATTGTTATTATTATTATTATTATTATTATTATTATTATTATTATTATTATTATTATTACAATTATTACAATTTGTTACAATTTTATCACAATTTTATAATTTAGACTGACCTACAGGTAGCTTAGCTAATTGTGGTGGGAGATAAATTATTGTAAAATATAGTCCTGTTTTTCAATCAGTTTCTAAAAAGCAGGAACACACCTTGTAAAGAGTAACCTTGGCATGCCAATCTGCATGTTCTGGAGGAACACCCTCCAGCCTGTCGTAGTTATTTTCTCCATCCCGCATTGCCCATTCCACATTCCTTGCCCTCTCTTCAAACAGCTGGTCACCATGAACTGGTACTGTGGCAACCACTTCCCTTTTGTCTCCCTTCCTGAAGCATGGCACATACTTTGTTTGGTAATCTTTTAAAATTTGTGCGATATCTGCTGCCACAATTGGATTATAGAATTCCATCCCTAGTGAGCACTGGGAACCAAAAGAAAAAATATCCATTATTCGACCCAGAGGACACCTCACAATTATAACAGATCCCCTGTTATCATTGGATGTAGGAGAAGAGGCTAACTGTAACCTCATTCAACCCCTTTCCCAATTCAGACACTCAGGCTTCCAAGATCATTGCACAAATATTATTCAGGGGCTTAGCGCGAGTTTTGAATGGTTGTAGGCCTGTTTGTAACGCGAGAGCCGTTATCACGTAGAGGCCGCCATCAGCGCCGAAGTTGCGAGCTTGTAGGGGGTCCGGGGGCATGCTCCCCTGGGAATTTTTTTTTTTACTGAAACCTCTAAAACGCCATTTCATGCATTCCTCAGACTCAAAAAGTGTTTGTGAAGTCAAGATATATACCCTGAATTTTACCATAATTTTGAACCAACAGTGAACCAACATTTTCATAATCTAGTATTCCCTAAGCAAGTTTGTCGTGAAATGCAAATTGACTGTCTTATTTATCATGAATGACTGTGATCTGAACTTCCCTTTACCACGCACACAAATTTGAGAAAGAAAATAACTGTTTCTAGAAGGGCTGTAGCCCCCCAACCCCACCCCTGGATTTTTTGTCTCCATGGCTGCCCAGGAGCAGTTCGCTGTCTTGCCACATGTAACTGCTGTACGTGATTGATGGTAGCACTTTTCATAGCCTGCGGACTCCTAAGCTCTTCCTTGCTTTCGAGGTCGTAATCTCACCCATACAGAGTGGTTGCGATTGTTATAATCCTAAGATACGAAAATTTGGTTTATCAACGGAGTTGATAATGTAAATTGACCACCGTACAGGGATTCGATTAGCTGACGTTTCGAGCGTTAGCCCTTCGTCGGAGCGAATCGAGGAATTGTGGGTTGTGTATGGTTATATACAGAAAATGGAGCTACGCTATTGGTGGTAACATGGTAACGTGAAAAACAGGAATAAATTAATTGAATGAAAAGCGCTCGTTGATACCGTGGGGATTAAGAGTGCCAATTTGAAAGATCAGTTTTTGCTCGAGATTTTTACGGCTTTCCGTGGTACCTTGATGTAGGGAAAGGCCGGAGATCGACATGTGTTGTTTGGAATGGTTAGGGAGATTAAAATGCCGAGCGACAGGTTTGGATGCGTTTTTGTCATCTTTCTCAACATCACGAAGATGTTCTCGGAATCGGTCACCTAGTCGTCTTCCTGTTTCGCCAATGTATAACTTTTTGCATAATGTGCAGGTTATGCAATAGATAACATTTGCGGAGGTACACGTGAAACGATCAGTGATCTTAACAGATCGCTTAGGGCCCGATATTTTGTCAGTGTTTTGAATGAAAGGACAAGTTTTGCATCGCGAGCGCGCGCATTTAAAAGTGCCAGGTTGTTCAGTTGTTTTGAATGCGCTTTTAACTAGAAAGTTACCTACATTTTTGTCGCGTTTGAATGAAATCAGCGGTGGTTCCGAAAAGATTCTAGCAGTTTCTGGATCATTTTGCAGTATCTTAAAGTTGTTAAGAATGATGGCTTTAACTGGGTTATTATGCGGGTGAAATGTGAGGGTGAATGGAATTCTGTCATTCTTTTCCTTTTGTGACGTCTGTAGTGCTGACTGTTGATCAATCTGCTGAGCGCGGTGATGGCCCGATTGAACTACAGAATCAGGATAGCCACGTTTCTCGAAAAAATGGCACATTTCCTCTGATTTGTTGGAAAAATCAGAGTCATCACTACATAGACGTCGAAGTCTAAGAAATTGAGAATAGGGAATGGCGTTTTTGACGTGAGATGGATGTGAAGATGAATACAACAAATAACTGTGAGAATCGGTGGGTTTGTAGTGCACACTGGTACATAAGCCGTTGCCGCTGATAAAAACTTTGATATCGAGAAAGGCCAGGGAAGTTTCCGAAATTTCCCAGGTATATTTTAGAGCCGGATGAAAGGAATTAACGGCGGTTATAAATTGGTTGATTTCCTCCTTGCTAGACGAAATTGCGCCGATACAGTCGTCAATGTAGCGACCGTAGAGTTCAGGTTTAGGACCGTTGTACTGATTGAAGAATTGGTACTCGACGTACCCTACAAAAAGATTGGCGTAGCTAGGTCCCATTTTTGTGCCCATCGCTACACCATTAATTTGCTTGTAATAGTTGTCAGCGAAAGAAAAACAGTTAAGTGTTAAAACTAGTTCAGCTAGGCGGAGTAGCGTTTCCGAGCTAGGTTCCTTGACGGTGCGTTGATCGAAAAAATACTTAAGTGCTTGAAGACCTTCGCCGTTTGGAATGACAGTGTATAGAGATGTAATATCCATAGTGAAAATTAGTTTGTCTTCGCCGGTGAAATTGAAATCGCGGAAAATTTCAAGTGCGTGTTGACTGTCTTTAATGTAAGATGGCAAAGATTTGACGATGGGCGCCATAATCTTGTCTAAATAGCTAGAAATGAGTTCGGTAGGGCAACTACAGGCAGAAACGATAGGTCGACCCGGGTTGTTAGGTTTGTGGATTTTGGGTAAAAAGTAAATACACGAGGTTCTCGGAGTAGTGATGATGAGATTAGTAGCGGTAGCCGGCAATTCTTGTTTGACTATTAGGTCCTGAATCGTGTCTTTGACAATTTTTTGGTTGGTGGAAGTGAGATCCTTCTCGACTTTAGCATAAAAGGAGGTGTCAGAAAGTTGCCGCAAAGCTTCTTCTTTGTAAAGGTCGGACCGCCAAACAACTACCGCGCCGCCTTTGTCGGCCGATTTGACAATTACATCTTTCCGCTTGCTAAGATTTTTGAGCGCCGCCCACTCTTCCGAAGAAAGGTTGGAAAATTTAGTGTCACAACTGAATTTTAGTTTTTTAACGTCACGACGGCATTTTTTGATGAAAAAATCTAAAGAGGCGAACTGGCCCTCTGGGGGAGTCCATTTTGATTTGCGAACACGAAGTGTTTCAAAAATATCTTTGTCAGAGGTGTTAGAATCGTCTTCTTTGTCGTGGAAAAAAGCTTTTAACTGAATGCGGCGAAGGAATTTTTCGACGTCTTGCTTAACTGAAAATTCGTTGGTGCGTTTAGCAATTGGAACAAAATTAAGACCCTTACTGAGAACAGATTTCTCTGAGTCAGTTAACGGAAGATTTTCTGGAATGGTAACTACGGTATTATGGTTATCGAATGACGTTTGATTGGTAATTTTAGGACCTATTAAGTGTTCAAGTTTTTGGCTCTTAATTTGGTGTAAGTGGTTAAAAAGTTTAGAATTAAGTTCCTGGATTTTGGCGCGGATAGAATTAACCAAAACAGCTGGACAGATTTTGAACAGTTCGGAGCGGCACTGGAGAATGTGTTTGTCTAGGTCATGACGCTTTTGGCACATAGCTCTGATTGTGATCCTCATGATGTTGCGTGAAAAAGAATCTTGAGCGCATTGAATTTGGTAGAGATATTGATTGGAGCGAGAGAACGTGGACGCATGAAAGTTAGAGCGAAAACCTTTTGGAATAACTTTAGATTGTAGGCAACGACCTATGAAGTTGATGTGACTACAAAACCTGGTTTTAGAGAAAATGAGCGTGGCTAAACGGAAAGCTAAATTACTACAAAATTTCGGAAACTTCCCTGGCCTTTCTCGATATCAAAGTTTTTATCAGCGGCAACGGCTTATGTACCAGTGTGCACTACAAACCCACCGATTCTCACAGTTATTTGTTGTATTCATCTTCACATCCATCTCACGTCAAAAACGCCATTCCCTATTCTCAATTTCTTAGACTTCGACGTCTATGTAGTGATGACTCTGATTTTTCCAACAAATCAGAGGAAATGTGCCATTTTTTCGAGAAACGTGGCTATCCTGATTCTGTAGTTCAATCGGGCCATCACCGCGCTCAGCAGATTGATCAACAGTCAGCACTACAGACGTCACAAAAGGAAAAGAATGACAGAATTCCATTCACCCTCACATTTCACCCGCATAATAACCCAGTTAAAGCCATCATTCTTAACAACTTTAAGATACTGCAAAATGATCCAGAAACTGCTAGAATCTTTTCGGAACCACCGCTGATTTCATTCAAACGCGACAAAAATGTAGGTAACTTTCTAGTTAAAAGCGCATTCAATACAACTGAACAACCTGGCACTTTTAAATGCGCGCGCTCGCGATGCAAAACTTGTCCTTTCATTCAAAACACTGACAAAATATCGGGCCCTAAGCGATCTGTTAAGATCACTGATCGTTTCACGTGTACCTCCGCAAATGTTATCTATTGCATAACCTGCACATTATGCAAAAAGTTATACATTGGCGAAACAGGAAGACGACTAGGTGACCGATTCCGAGAACATCTTCGTGATGTTGAGAAAGATGACAAAAACGCATCCAAACCTGTCGCTCGGCATTTTAATCTCCCTAACCATTCCAAACAACACATGTCGATCTCCGGCCTTTCCCTACATCAAGGTACCACGGAAAGCCGTAAAAATCTCGAGCAAAAACTGATCTTTCAAATTGGCACTCTTAATCCCCACGGTATCAACGAGCGCTTTTCATTCAATTAATTTATTCCTGTTTTTCACGTTACCATGTTACCACCAATAGCGTAGCTCCATTTTCTGTATATAACCATACACAACCCACAATTCCTCGATTCGCTCCGACGAAGGGCTAACGCTCGAAACGTCAGCTAATCGAATCCCTGTACGGTGGTCAATTTACATTATCAACTCCGTTGATAAACCAAATTTTCGTGTCTCACTTCCCCACCGACGCAGCACCACAGTTTCTTTAGAAACTAATCCCCTTTATAATCCTAAGATACGTTGATAAATTGCATTTCCTTTTTTATTACGTTCTTGAAGAATTTCAAGAAGTTGTTTATCTCACACAACGGCACAATAATAATTATATAGGACGGGTAGGTTGAAAATTTGTAGGCCCGGGCCTATAGGTTCGCTACGCCCCTGTTATTGATGTTATATAACACTTATCTGTTACAACTGTATAACATCTAACCCTAACCAAAACACCAAAAAACTAAGTTCAAACCCCAGCCGTGCTCTTTAGCAGTCACATCCTTAGTTTACTCTGAGATCTAATGTACTAAATAAATTATTTTAGTCAAAAAAAAAAAAAAAAAAAAAAAAAAAAAAAAGAACCGGTTTGGTTAGAAATGGAACCTCTGCATTGTAATATAGCAATAATTATTGCAGTTAACAATAACATTTTCATTACTATTATTAGACTTACAGTTTCAGATTTTTGTGCCATTTCTTCAGAATACTTGTGTGGTATGTGAAAAATTACATTCTTTCTGTAGGTTTTGAAGGCTGGTAAGTACTTTGTGATAACTCTGCTTATCAACACTGCCCACTGCCAAATAAAGTTCTTCTGGATAGCTGGATCTGGCAGGAGATCTTTGTATTGCAGGTCTGCTATGGACTGTTGAGCTTTTGTTGACTCCAGCAATGGGTCTGTTACCTTGTCAACCACAGCATACTGGTGTGTCCAGTGCAGTGAACGATTGACATGGTCTTTGGTTTGAATGCGAGCACTGATGTTTAAATCAATGTTGTCTGCAACAATCCTGTTAAAGACATTTTTTACAATATTGTTATTAACTCAATAAGCCCTAACAGCGACAAGGCATGTAATTTCTCCTTACGGTACCACAACACTTCTTGATCACATTTGGAAATCATGAAAATAAAGTATACGATCAACAAAGTTGAAATCTCTTGACGTTTATCAAATTCTCCCAAGCAGTACGGCGGTATTAATAAATTGAGGTCGATTTAAAAGAGAAGTATACAGAAACTTGAAATATCGTATGCTTGCTGGATTAATTACCGAAACTGTCTCGCACCACCACTATTTTTAAAGATCTTTAAAGCGTTGCAAAAAGGAAAGAGAAAGAAATAGAAAACAGAGAGAGTATCTATTTAAATATATAGCTTCAAAGGATTGTTTGTCTCAGCTAAAATGTTGTAAACAATGCGGTAAACATTAACTTAATATAAACTAACTTACTTGAAAAAAGGCAGCTTCTCTCTTTCCAGTCGCTTCAACGTCTCGTCGAGAACGTCTGCTGTGAACGTACTTTCCACGAGAAGTTGGCGTGTCTCCTCGAGCTGTTTCATGGATCGCCGATAATTCTCCGGGTTGTACCACTCGTAACCTTGGACGGTTCCCTCACTAACGTCCACGTCTATCACCAGGTCCATATCATCTTCTTCTCTCTCAGGAACTTGTTTTCGCTTAATTTCTTCGAGAAGCAATTTCGCGCATCTGTTTGCTTCTATGGTCTTCTGCCAAATGATTGCTTTGTAATCGGAGTTGTCACCCATTCTTTCTTGGAAAGCAATCATTGATTTATGGGACATACAAACGCCGAGATGGTTTAACCGTCCAATGTCCTTGAAGCTAACTCCACTGTGAAATAGAATGGTCGACATTCTGTAGGCTACAGCAGACATTGAACGATTTCTGCAGCGGATCAATGAGGATATCGCCAGAGCGACTGCATTCATTCCTTTCTCGTTCTCCTCAGATACCAGATTTGATAAGTTCGACGCCTTACACAATGCTGCGTATAAAAGTGGACAATGCGTTTCCACCTCCTTGCACAGAGTTTTATTGGAAAAAACGGCAAGCTGATCGGGGCTGTTGTACTTTAAACAGCTGTCACTGGTAGAGTAATTTCGGCACTCAAACTCGATCTCCTGTGTGAAAACTTCTTTTAATTCAGCGACAAGGAGTTCGTGCCTAAAACAAGCTTTTGCTACTGTTTTCCAGTTTCCTTGGCAAATGTTTCTGACAAGGTTCTGGCTCCCACGGTCTAGCGAACTTTTCACAGAAACATCTCCACTGGGATAGCAAATCAGAACTTTCACAGCGGCTAAACCTTGAGATGTATCCAGGTCGTCAACATTGCATTGTGATAACACGTTAGAATGTACTGCTCTGGAAACTTCTCCTGGGTTTGTTCCGTTGTCGAATCCCAAAGATTTCCTACTTGTAGGACGGTTCCTTTGCTCTATTGGTGAGCGAATTCTAAGCGATTTGCGATTCAGAGGACTGCTCCTCGCTGGTGACAAAATCGCATCGAACTTTCTTTTCTCACCTTCACAGTCTGAATGGTTTTCTTTCTCCGCAGCTTCTTGTTCAGGCCCCAAACGCGATGAAAAAAATTCGAGGAGCTCGCATAAATTGCTTATCTTCCTATAGCACACCTTACACACAACCTTCGAAGAGCTCAGAGAATCTACAATCTTAAATCCCGCTACTTTCCTGAGACGCTCAGCCCACACTATGCCGAATGATTCTTGTCTCTGCGATGGCTTGAAAAGGTTCACCCAAGTTTTCGCGGCGGTGGTGCCGTATGCTACTTTTAAATTGGCTTTACAAATTCTACAGATGTTGTTAGAGTCAGCTTCTTTTTTAGGACGACCTCTTTTTTTTCTACGATATGCGGCGTGTCCGCCATGAGAATCTGTCTTTCACATGTCGTAGTTCGCGCGTTTTTTTCCCGCGAAAATTCCTCAAGATTTTTATTGGATATCATTTGACAGCCAGACTTAGGGGGCGGAATGAAAGTAACAATGGATTGCTGCAGGCGCTTCCTTTTCCCTCCCTCCCGTCGCGCTCCACGCTTTCTGCCCTCGCCTCGCGCGCGCGCCCACTTTCCCCCTCTCCTTCCCCTTTCTAGCGCCTGCTACGCAGGCTATACCCAAATGAGCATGATTCCAGCTTAAATTAACTTTCCACAAACTTTCTAGTGAACTATTTTCTTTCCAAAAATGCTAGCTGACGTTTTTGACTGACAAAAACAGCAAACATGACCTTTCCAAAAACCTCAGGGACTATGATTTTCCCACTGCGAATCTTTTAGGGCATGTTTCAGTTACGAAAATCTGAGTGCACTCTTTAATCGACGCCGAAAGCCTTAGGCGAACTACCCTCCACTGAACAGATATTTACTTGAACTTGTCGTTGGGTGCCCCTGATGAATGACTTACCCAATATGGTTTTGTAAGGAAGTGGAAAACTAACATTCCTCACTACATTAGTAATGAGCCTTTACCGTGCTTTGTTCTGTTATAACGTACGTAAGGCCAAGGAAGTGATGAGAGCGCGAAAGAAGTGGGAAAAAATGCAAGCTACTGGCAGACATTCAGATGCGAGTATTTCTCACTACTTCTTGAGTGCTCTCATTACTTTCTTGAGTGCTTTATAACAGAAAAAGCATGATTAAGGTTTTTAAATTTGTTTCATTTTTTTTCTAACATTTGTAGATAAATCTTAGGTAGTAAATCAAATTCAATTGCACAAGTGTGCTTTATATATTCCCACTGATATGATGTACACACATAAAAAGCCTTTACCATGCTTTGCTCTGTTATATAAGGTACGTAAGACCAAGGAAGTGATGAGAGCACAAAAGAAGTTGGAAGAAATGTGAGCTACTGGCAGACAGTCAGTTGCGAGTATTTCTCACAACTTCTTGAGTGCTCTCATCACTTTCTTGAGTGCTTTATAACAGAAAAAGCATGGTTAAGGTTTTTAAATTTGTTAATTACAATATTTTTTCCAACATTTGTACATAAATCATAGGTAGTAAATTCATGTAATCAAAATATTCAATTGCACAAGAGTGCTTTATATTCCCAAAGATATACATACTAATGATGTCCGTTACACTACTGTGTTGCTGTCTCAAGCGACTCTTATGCACCTTCCTGCATGCTTTAAATCACAAAACACGTATGCTGACCCGTGAACCAAGACTGTCAATTTAATGGGTGACTAAAATCATTCAGTTAAAACAATGAACACTTAGAATATTCATCTCATAAGTTAGAACTGCAGTATGACTGACTTAATCACATTGTTGACTTAATCGCATTGTTAAAAAGACCGGATTTGTAATGATTTCAAAAATGGCAGTGTGCATCACTCTCACTCTCAGGAGGCAATGCTCAATTTCAATGAAAAAAATGCACAAGCTACATCATAAAACAGATTATATACAAATACAATATATTTTCCTGGAAAACTTTCAGGAAGAAGCAAATACCTATGTCCAGGATAGTTAAACCTGTATTAAGCAGCCACCCTCAGGGTACTATGACTTAGTGGCCACTTAATACAGGCTGACCGCTAAAATTCCATTGCGCATCACTTATTGCTTTAGTTAATGCTTTTTTAACCAAGTTCCATTGAGGTGTATCTGTTTTTGCTAAAGTTTGATTATTGGAGGTTGAAATATGTTCACCCGGCTTCATTTCAACAAAAGAACACGCACAAAAAACTGAATATCATGCTGGTTTGAAAACTATGCACCAAACAACTTAAATTTATGACAGTTCACATGTCAAAAAATTTCCTGAAACCTTCACAAATTTGGCCTTTATGGTACAGTATTACATAAGAGGTTCTTTTTTTTTTATTGCAAATCCTGTTTTGAATTAGCTAATGTCTTTGATGTAGGTCTCCACTTATACAGAGGTTTTTTACAGAACTTACATGATGAGCACATGAAAAAGTAAGAAATAATCAACTGCCTGAATTTCTCTATTAGGCATTATATTTATATTATGATTATATAGTACTTGTTACTGATGGTGCTTGATCCACTTGTATCAAAGGTGAATTGTTTTTTTTTTTCACAAAGTCAAGGTACAAAATCCTGTGATCAGAAAATTCTTCTCCAGAATTGAATGTTGTTTCTGGGTGATTTTAATGTTAGCACAACGATTCTTAAATTCATTCTTAAAGGAAAGGGAAATTTGT